>JAECUM010011466.1:0-35832 GCA_016617855.1 Megalonaias nervosa | reverse complement strand
CAACGTGTCTCAGATCATGGATTGTGATGGGGCTACATTCTGTCTTCATGCAGAAAGATAAGGAAGTTTGCCGTCAGGGAATAGATGCTGAGATTGGTGTGACGTCATGGACGTGACATCAGTCACTGACAACACACGATTTCCGCTCGTATGTTCTCAACGTGGAAGGTGTAATTTAAAAGCTGTTGCGGTCATCTCCAGGATGGAAGCTTCAAACTCCTTTTCGATCAAGACATCCCTGAATGGACCTTGGCAGGGATGGAATAGTTGCGATCTCAATTGCTTGAGGAGAGTGGAGATCGCTTTGACTTGTCTGGGTGCATCTGTCATTAAATCGAGCAGATCGTTGATCCAAGATGTTTGATCTTAGTGGAGCAATCAGAACTATTTGCAGTCTGTTCCCCTCATCTGTTAATATCTTCATAACCAAACTGATGCAGGAAGGTGTATGCCTATCTTACCTCCCAGTTGATTGAAAGAGTATTGTCGGTCCATACGTCAGGGGCCGTGAGAAAAAGTAGTGTATCGGACGACCCCATTAGGCACATACCCGATAGAAGGTGCATGGACAGATCACTCTGTATGAATCAGATATCCTCTCCTTGATAGTGAGTAGGCCAGGATATTGAGCCGTCCAGGAATGTCGCGGACTTGAATATTACCTGATATCGTGAGTACCCATGAAGGTATTACTATACAGCAAGGCAAAGGTTTCGTGATTATGCGCCTCTTTTTACAGAGATACCGCACAATTACCGATCTGACCGACATTATCAAGACTATGTTTCCATGAATGCTTTTTACGCAGGTGTGGAAGGCATTAATGAATGATTTCATTTCCAAGAGGTTGAGGTTGATGTGAACTGCATTCTCTTGAAGCATCCATATGTCACTAACCGTCTTAAGTCCAGTAGTAAGCGTGAACACCAACTAGATAAACTGGCATTGTAAGAGGTCCACTGCCGCATTGAGTATGCCGAAGCGCTGTGATAAACTTTCTTGCCGAAACAACGTCTGGTTTAATGCTATGAGCTATACTTTCGAAGCGTTTGGGAGAAATATTCCATGTTAATATGTTTTAAAATTTCCATATATTGATGGACAAAATGTTGAATAGGGATAAGGTCCGACTTCTCTACCTTGATTAGAAATAAGGATGTTCATTTCGTAAACCAAAACCATAGTTAATGTTTCTTAAGTATATCACCCAGGATCGCCACCTTCTTCGCTGAGGACATCCTGAAATGGGATACGTAGTGTTCTCACGTCTATTTAAAGGTCCAATGTCAACGTCTTGACTGATGCCTTTTCCCATGCATGAGCGATACTCTAAAAGCATTGGGAGGAAGATGCCAAGTTGATATAGACCAAGGGTTCTATCCTTAGATAGACAAAATATTGAGAAGGAATAAGGTCTGACTTCCCTGCATTGATTATCCACCAAATAATGAAGGAAGTATGGTTATTCATGTCGTGAATCATCAATCAAACTTACCGAATATTCTTGTGGTGTGTCGTCTAGGGACGTCTCCATCTCAGCGGCGGATATTATGAACTTTTAGTACGGCTTAGATTAGGGCAAAAAGTGAAGGTGTGGTAGTGGTACACTAACCCCTAGTATGCGAAGTTAAGATGCTTGCGTGATGATGTATGAATCGGAACATGGAAGTACCCGTTGGAAATGTCAAGACTAATCACGTACTCATTGAGTCACACTAAAAGACGACTGTACGTGCCATCATTATCTTGAAAAGGGGAGAAAATTGGTTCATCCTGCTTCGATCGATCACAGTTCTCAGCCTGAGGTTGGGTTCTTAACCAGAAATGATCTAGAGTTGAAACCATGTGTATGCGCAATTCGTATTATCTCCAAAGCCCTTTTCATGGTGTAAATTTTCTTCTGTAAAACATCCACCTTCTTTGATTGCCAGAAAGTTCCGTCATGTCCATCGTCAAAGACCTTAAAATGTTTGCATATGGACATGCCTAATGTAAATCCTCCACGGCCTTAAAGCGTTTACACTTCTTGCACTTGGTTGCCGTCTATGTAATGAAGAAGAGAAACAAAAATAAGTGCTTGCAATATTTATATAAGACCGTGTTATCCAAACGACGTTTAAATGTAATAATTGATAAGCACAACACCCAAAAAATGTGATCAGTGATATTGCATATTCCTGGTCGAAATCACACGTTACAATAAAGAACGGTTCGACAATGGCAAAAAATATGAATAAATTCACCAGAATTCACAAAAATACTATATGCACTATATAATACATTTTGACTTATTAAAGCACTGAAATGAAATGTGGATGGTTGAATTTAGATGCGGAATAAACTGGATTCCTGAAAGTTCATCTTTACAGCATTAAGTTAAACAGAAAACTGGTTACAGATGGGTATAAGAAGCTGCGTATAGGAAGAAAGGGGAGATAACCTATAAGGGTTGTTTCTCATTGTTTATCATATACAAAAAGACGTCTTATAGTCTTTCAGAAAGGGCAGGGTTTGGAGGAAGCAGAACAAAATCCGAGCTGCTAACGTGATTAGTTAATGTATGAACTTCATGGTGTGATTTTGGTCACTCTGAATACCGTATGAACTTCATGGTGATGTTTTAGTCAACCTGACCACTGTATGAACTTCATTGTGTGGTTTTAGTCAACCTGACTAGTGTATGAACTTCATGGTGTGATTTTAGTCAACTCGTCTCCTGTATGAACTTCATGGTGTGATTTTAGTCAACCTGACTACTGTATGAACTTATGACATGGTATGATTTTAGCCAACCTGTTTACTGTATGAACTTCATGGTGTGATTTTGGTCACTCTGAATACTGTATCAACTTCATGGTGTGATTTTAGTCAACCAATCTACAGTATGAACTTCATGGTGTCATTTTAGTCAACCTGGCTACAGTATGAACTACATGGTGTAATTTTAGTCAACCTGTCTACTGTATGAACTTCATGGTGTGATTTTAATCAACCTGTCTACTGTATGAACTTCATGGTGTGATTTTAATCAAGCTGTCTACTGTATGAACTTTATGGTGTCATTTTAGTGAACCTGTCTATAGTGTGAACTTCATTGTGTGATTTTGGTAAACCTGACTACTGTATGAACTTCATGCTGTGAATTTAGTCAGCCTGATTGCTGTATACACTTCATGGTATGATTTTAGTCAACCTGTCTACTGTATGAACTTCATGGTGTCATTTTAGTCAACCTGTCTACTGTATGAACTTCATGGTGTGATTGTGGTCAAACTGACTACTGTATGAACTTCATGGTGTCATTTTAGTCAATCTGTCTACTGTATGAACTTCATGGTGTGGTTTTAGTTAACCTGTCTACTGTATGAACTTCATGGTGCTACAGTATGAACTTCGTGGTGTAATTTTAGTCAACCTGTCTACTGTATGAACTTCATGGTGTCATTTTAGTCAACCTGTCTACTGTATGAACTTCATGGTGTGGTTTTAGTCAACCTGACTACTGTATGAACTTTATGGTGTCATTTTAGTGAACCTGTCTATAGTGTGAACTTCATTGTGTGATTTTGGTCAACCTGACTACTGTATGAACTTCATGGTGTAAATTTAGTCAGCCTGATTGCTGTATACACTTCACGGTGTCATTTTAGTCAACCTGTCTACTGTATGAACTTCATGGTGTGATTGTGGTCAAACTGACTACTGTATGGACTTCATGGTGTCATTTTAGTCAATCTGTCTACTGTATGAAATTCATGGTGTCATTTTAGTCAACATAGCTACTCTATGAAGTTCATGGTGTGATTGTAGTCAACGTGTCTCTGCACGAACCTCATGGTGTCATTTTAGTCAACCTGACTACTGTATGAACTTCGTAGTTTGATTTTAGTCAACCTGTCTACTCCATGAACTTCATGGTGTGATTTTAGTCAACCTGACTACTGTATGAACGTCATGATGTGATTTTAGTCAACCTGACTACGGTATGAACTTCGTAGTTTGATTTTAGTCAACCTGTCTACTCCATGAACTTCATAGTGTGATTTTGGTCAACCTGACTACTCCATGAACTTCATGATATGATTTTAGTCAACCTGAGTACTGTATGAAATGCATGGTGTCATTTTAGTCAACCTAGCTACTCTATGAAGTTCATGGTGTGATTGTAGTCAGCGTGTCTCTGCACGAACTTCATGGTGTCATTTTAGTCAACCTGTCTACTGTATGAACTTCGTAGTTTGATTTTAGTCAACCTGTCTACTCCATGAACTTCATGGTGCGATTTTGGTCAACCTGACTACTCCATGAACTTCATGATGTGATTTTAGTCAACCTGAGTACTGTATGAAATGCATGGTGTCATTTTAGTCAACCTAGCTACTCTATGAAGTTCATGGTGTGATTGTAGTCAGCGTGTCTCTGCACGAACTTCATGGTGTCATTTTAGTCAACCTGTCTACTGTATGAACTTCGTAGTTTGATTTTAGTCAACCTGTCTACTCCATGAACTTCATGGTGTGATTTTGGTCAACCTGACTACTCCATGAACTTCATGATGTGATTTTAGTCAACCTGAGTACTGTATGAAATGCATGGTGTCATTGTAGTCAACCTAGCTACTCTATGAAGTTCATGGTGTGATTGTAGTCAGCGTGTCTCTGCACGAACTTCATGGTGTCATTTTAGTCAACCTGACTACTGTATGAACTTCGTAGTTTGATTTTAGTCAACCTGTCTACTCCATGAACTTCATGGTGTGATTTTAGTCAACCTGACTACTGTATGAACGTCATGATGTGATTTTAGTCAACCTGACTACGGTATGAACTTCGTAGTTTGATTTTAGTCAACCTGTCTACTCCATGAACTTCATAGTGTGATTTTGGTCAACCTGACTACTCCATGAACTTCATGATATGATTTTAGTCAACCTGAGTACTGTATGAAATGCATGGTGTCATTTTAGTCAACCTAGCTACTCTATGAAGTTCATGGTGTGATTGTAGTCAGCGTGTCTCTGCACGAACTTCATGGTGTCATTTTAGTCAACCTGTCTACTGTATGAACTTCATAGTGTGATTTTAGGCAACCTGTCTACTGTATGAACTTCATGGTGTGATTTTAGGCAACCTGTCTACTGTATGAACTTCATAGTGTGATTTTAGGCAACCTGTCTACTGTATGAACTTCATGGTGTGATTTTAGTCAACCTGATTACTGTATGAACTTCATGGTGTGGTTTTAATCAAGCTGTCTACTGTATGAACGTTATGGTGTCATTTTAGTGAACCTGTCTGTAGTGTGAACTTCATGGTGTGATTTTGGTCAGCCTGACTACTGTATGAACTTCATGGTTTGAATTTAGTAAGCCTGATTGCTGTACACACTTCATGGTATGATTTTAGTCAACCTGCCTACTGTATGAGCTTCGTAGTTTGATTTTAGTCAACCTGTCTACTCCAAAACCTCATGGTATGATTTTAGTCAACCTGTCTACTCCATGAACTTCATGGTGTGATTTTAGTCTAATTGTCTCGTGTATGAACTTCATGGCGTGATTTTAGTCAACCTGCCTACTGTATGAACTTCATGATGTGATTGTAGTCAACCTGTCTGCTGTATGAACTTCATGGTGTGATACAGTCACTCTGACTACCTTATGAACTCCATCCATTTGTTGTACACTGACATTTTTCTTTGAGAGAGAGAGAGAGAGAGAGAGAGAGAGAGAGAGAGAGAGAGAGAGAGAGAGAGAGAGAGAGAGAGAGAGAGAGAAAGGATACGGGAAAGAAATGAAAGACGAAACGTGAAGCTCCTAAGCTGGCCACATTAAGCCCCTTCACATCAAAGAAATGAAACAAAACACAACAGAATAGCAGTCTTGAAGC
Organism: Megalonaias nervosa; assembly: GCA_016617855.1. Taxonomy (NCBI): domain Eukaryota; kingdom Metazoa; phylum Mollusca; class Bivalvia; order Unionida; family Unionidae; genus Megalonaias; species Megalonaias nervosa. The sequence goes on along the minus strand of JAECUM010011466.1, from coordinate 29,944 downwards.
TGCATAAAATTTAAGTATTTAAAGATCAGCTTTTTTATCTTGGAATTGTGGTTTGAACCAGTCCACTTAGTTGGCAACGTTCCGTTAACCCTGTATCTATCATAATAACTCGTTACTGACTTTGAAAGAGGCTAGTAGATGACACAAAATGGAATGAAATATGAAATGGGTTGATGACTATAATGTTCTTTATTTCGAAATTAGGAAGAATTATACAGTGCATAACTATATAAAAGTATGTATACAATCGACACGATTTCAAAGTTTGAACGTAAATTTAAGAAAGAAAAAACAACATCTAATATATATTAACAAAATTGCAGAAGATATAAATATTTTCTAGAATATAATATCCACAATTAACTTAAAATAACTAAAACAAAGTTTTGTTCATTTCATGGTGTTTGTAATAATAATAATAATAATAATAATAATAATAATAACTTTATATCTCAACAGATCCTATTGAGAAAATCTACACATTCATACTGTGATCCCGGTATAAAAGCGAATTCCGACCACCAACACCCTGCCCCAGCAGATTACTTGACTTGAGTACCTAGGGATTTCAATGTTTTCTCTTTTATGAACTATTTATAAAGCCAAATTGATTGGCAGTTGTGTATTGCTATGTTTTACCCTGGATTACCAGTTTTAAAACAAGGATTTTCTGCAGTACTCATTACATACAATCTAAGTACCGAGACTGCAAAAAATTTTGATTAGCCTGTACTCGGACTTGAAATGTATGCGTCAGTCACCAGGTAATTGCTACGACAATATAAAAAGACATAAATTTATCTGCAGATAAATATACACAATGCTTTCCTAAAGCAGTTTCCTTTGTTTCGGATCAGTATGTCGCATTTTCAACTCTACCAATCCCATTTTGCACATGCAATTTTATAATGTGTTATCTCTGACCTAACTTATCGCAAGGGGAAAAAAACAACAAAAAAAAAAAAAAACTTTCAGAAATCGGTACTCATAGACCATGGTGGTCCATTCATATCGCTAAATGTTGGCACTTAACAGCAGTATCGGAAGTGTGCAACCGTTGCAGATGGACAGAGATTTTCCACATTTTCCTGGCCAAGGGGCCTCTTCTCTGCGTGAAAGTACGCAAATAAACAGGCATTGTGCTTAATGGTTTTCTATTAAGCTGATTTCAAAATTAACCGCTTCCAAAACTTACGGCATTTTCCGATAATGGGTGTATGGTCTATACACTCACGGTGTATTTTCCGTCATGGAAATGCCCATGCGGATGTGATTACTAATTCATTTTTAGTTTGATTGCACAATTCGACTTATGGCCGTCGCAGCAGTTTTCTTGCATATGTCCATACATTGTACAAGACTATTTTAAGCACCGACTGTTAGTTAAAGTTGCTTCACTCCGTATCATAACATCAATAAGTCACTTACATCCCAGCAAAAGAGATCCCATAATAAATAAACACATCAATAATATAAACTTAACTAAAATTTAACAAAATAAATAAATCGCCTTAGATTGGTTTTGGAACGGCCGTTTTAAAAATAAAATTAATATTGCAAAAGAGCTCTACCTAAAACTTTGAAAATAAACCTTGAAGCTGATACAGTAAAATCCGAGCCGTCAAATCAGCCTGTGACTTAACTTCATTGTAAAAGTCAAACCAAAAAAAATAAACGAAATCAGAATGTGCAAAATGCTACGGCATTGCCGTGTTGTATGACAGAAAGAAATTACCTAATAATGGAGATTCCACCAGGAAATAAACATTTAACATTTTGATAAACTTTGTATCTGTAAACACAACCACATTAGGAAATATAATATATACAACAAACAATAAGATTTTGACAAAGGTTGGAAACCAAAAGTTAATTTCAGTTCGTAAAAAATTGGTGTTAATTATAATGACCCTTAAGAAACATTCTTCATTTGCATTGCCGTGACACATTGGGAATAGTCAATGATATCGACCTCGAAAAAACATTCACTTGCAGGATCATTTAGCTGCGAAAAAAATCAGTTCAGCAGCTTGTGAACTCTAATTACTTCAGACAGATGTAAATACTAAATAACAAGTACAAAAACACGGACTTCGGAATCAATAAAATACATAGCGATAATTGTACGACCATGACCTGAAATGTTACTTGAATTGCCATGTATGTTAAATAATTTTATGCACACATCTCAATTATTGTTGACACTTTATATTGTTCTAGGGTCCCGGGTGGCCGAATAGTCTAAGCGCTCACCTTTACCGATCACTGCCATCTTACTTCTGTATGCGTGGGTTCGAGTCTCGGGCTCGGCCAATGTGGGTATGTGAGAAAGCTTGTCAGTAGCTTCCCGTCGGTCCTTGGAACCTACCGGGTTCTTCCTCCACCAGTTATACTGGCCGCCATGTATAGCTATCATGCGCTGAAAATGTCGTTAAACCCCAAACAACAAAAATAACTTTACTGTAATCCCTAAGAACGAGCTGTAAGTGCCACGCAAAGAAAATGAACTTTCTGAAAACTCAGTATCTAATGAATGTCAATCGCAAGTTCCACTTTTACAACAACAAAAAAAAACTCCATTATACTGTAAAAATGAAGACTGTAAAATTCACAAATATATTTTCTCATAACATGTGAAGATAACTGCCACAAACACAGGTCCAACATTCGGGGATAGATACTGTATATGGAGACACTGGAATCTGACGTTGTGTTCTTATGTTGTTAATCCCAGATCTGACAGCTTTAGCCGCTGCCATCCTGCAAAATAAACAATATATAACCTTAAATCATCTGGGGATTTAATTGTGTGATATGGCTGGGGAGGGGGTGGGGTCTCGGGAAAGAAGCTGTAAATTTTGCCATAGGACGTGGACGATATAATGACAGAGCAGGTAATAAACACAGTATTAAACACTTCAACGTAAATAGGGAAGGTTAGTCTATTTACGATTAACCTATCTCATAACCCTTGATTTCTTTCGAATTCTTAAACTTGTGTGTATGCATTGGTAATATACGAAAGTCGAGCTGCTTGCTTGAGCCACATTTATTGCATGCATCTTCATATATTTATATAGTAAAATGGAACATGGAAAAGTAATGGAATATTTTTGCATTTCTATTTGATTGTTTGCTCCTCATGTTGAAGCATGCAGTTAACTTCGTCTCATGGCTCTGATCGAGAATGGCAATGGAGAGTAGGTTATTCCCAGAATTCCCTTCCGTTTCGGAAGTGACTCGCCCTCTACCGGAAGAAATTCGAACCTTTGAATTAGTGCGGCTAGGAAAAGAAATAACTCCATACGAGCGACACTTTCTCCGAGGCACACGCGCCTTCCGATGGAGAATGGAATGTGTTCCTCAGGCTTTGTTATGTGACCATCTGCATCTAAATACCTTTCTGGTCGGAAAATGTCTGGATCTTTAAAGGTTGAAAAATCCCGAAGTACAGAATCAAGATTTATGATGATTGTTGTTCCTGTAGGAATACGGTATCCCCGAAATAGGATTTCCTTCGATACGGCGTGGGGCACTGCAAGGGGAGCAACGGGATAGACCCTCAATATTTCCAAGATGGTGGCTTCCAAGTATGAGAGATGTTCTTTATCTATTAATTGGGGCAATCTTTCTCTACCAACTACTTGATCTATCTCCTCGAAGCATTTCTTCTGAATCTCTGGAAAGTGAAGAAAATGTAGTAATATCCATAGTATACTCGTCGCCGTTGTTTCGCTCCCAGCACCGAATAAATTACCGATCGAAATGTATAATTGCAGGTCAGTAAAAGTAGAAAGTTCGCCCTCTTTTTGTTCCCTTTTGTGAGCCTCGGAGATATAGAGGTCAATGAAGTCACGCGCAGACCCTTCCTCGAAAGTGTTCTTATGGTCTTCAAGTATACCTTTAAACCACCTCTGAAATTCTTTTGAGATTTCTTTAACGTATCTCATTTTTAAAGGATCCCCAGGCAAATACTGAAGGAAAGGAAAACAATTCACCAAAACACTAGCATTGCCAAGAAGTGTCCCTGATATATCCATTTTGTTCAGAAAATCTCTGAAGTTGGCGTCTGTATGCTTGAATCTTTTTCCAAATGCTATCTGTGAGATAATGTTGGAAACGCATGTAGTTACTATGCCCTTAGGTTGGAATGGTTGGCCATTTTGTTCTTCAAAGATTTTTACCAATTCTTGAGCTTCCTCCAGTATATTCTGTTCGAATGACGAGCGCCCAAAACCAAACTCCTGCAGCGCGTTCACAGCAAATCGGCGGTGCTCCTTCCACTTTGCTCCAGAAGTGAATATAATTCCACTGTTTTCATTCAGCGTCTCTGACAGGAAGTTTCTTGGTCTGTCTGAAAATAAGCGACCATTCTGAACAAGAGCTTCCTTGATAGCGCTATAGCCATTGATTACGATCATCAGTTGACTGCCCATATAGAAACTATATATGTCTCCATATTCATTCCGAAGTTTCCGAAAATACTCCAGAACATCCTTGTTAACAAAAGAAAGAATGTTACCAAATATCGGTAGCACGGGCTTTGGGAATGGTGGAATGTCAGTTGGTAATTTGGTTATGTAATAAACCGACAGAAGGATCAAGAAGAAAAGAAAAGCCGTAGTTACGTTTACACTGTATAAAAACCCCTCAAACATGATGGACGATTACGGCTAGCTTATACTAGTATCCTTTCCTGTCACTTTTAAGGCCAAGTGGTGCTCTCAGATAAAAATGAAACACAGTAACTCATAAGTACAGTGATCAATGCATGTAAGTCTGTATGCACTTCTTTTCCGGCTTATGTAGCGCTGAAAATGATGTGCAGTCCTTTCCTAAGTCTGTGTATACATGTCATGAAGGCTTGTGCATAACAGTGTAGTTGGTATGTATTTGGGTCAGTATTTTTGGTATTGAACTTTAATCTTATCTTCCCTGTTCATTCTATTCGGGCATGAATAGTGACAAAACTTGTTGCAAAGGAGTGACGTTTCGATTACTTAGCACAAACCAATTCTTCTGTTACTATGAGCTATGTGTTAGAGACTCATAGAACTCGTTTCTGTTGTTTTATTCTGCATGTTTACCGCTTGGTTTGTAAGATTAGAGAGACTTAATGTAGACAAGAGTTACCGTTGCATAAATGTATCACAAACCAATGACAACTCCGGATTCTTTGACTGGTTAAAATAATGCTAAAACAGTCTTAGTTTTGACAGCAAGGTAAAAGATCTGTGAAAATTTACTAAATCTTCTTAATTATTTAGCTTATTTAATCACTGCCCCTCACGGTTCCCATCACGCCATAACTCCACTGTGGGATCGCCTTGGCATCCATGAAAGCCCTAATTCTTACTTTTTCCTTGCACTGTTGGCGTTGTTCGAATAAACGAGTTTAAAACAGGTTGCAAGAGAACAAGGACAACATATTCGTAGAGGTAACGACTGTGCATAAGATGGAAAATATGGCACTACGTTGGGTTTAATGAAGTTTCAGGTAACATTACACAAGGGTAAAATTTATATGTATAACCGAGTACACTGTTGTTATATGTCGTTCTCATTATGTCTATTAGGGGTGGAAAGGTCTTCAAGAATCGCCTTGAAAATTATGTCTTGGAACTATTTAACACATATTCAAACGTTATAAAGCATTTCTGTATTTGTCTGACACAGGGGCGACAAAGGCCCAGGATATATTCGATCCAGCATATGGAAGCAAGGTTTAAGACAGTACTGGAGCAACATATCCGAAAATACCCCACACAAGTGGGCACGATTGTTACAGATAGTACAGGTTTATTACATAATATTTCATCCTTGTTATTGTTATAGTATTTAACGCCATTTTTCAGCACAAGATAGACTATTCATGGCGGCCAGTATTAATGGTGGAGGAAGAACCCGGGAAAACCCCGGAAAGAACCACCGACCCACGAGAAGCTACCGGCAAGCTTTCTCACATACCCACATTGGCCGAGACCGAGACTCGAACCCACGCAGACAGAGGTGAGATGGCAGTGATCCGTAACGGTGAGCGCTTTAGACCACTCGGCCACTTGGGGCCCCGTATTTCATCCTTGTACTATATCTTAGAATATATTTCATTCAGCGGAACCTGTGTCATATTTATAATACTGAAAATAGACACACACACACACACACACACACACACACACAGATAGATATAAGTTGATCGTGTATACGACATTCGTTTATACTAGTTAATAATAAATAAGCAAATAAATAAATAAATAAATAACATTAGTAGCAATGTGACATCCATAAGCAAAACTAGGTTATCTGTGGAAGTTGTGGAAGGCGGTAGTTTGGAATTAAGTTATGGAATAAATTTTCCCAGAATAAAAAGTTGTTTCTGCTCTTTTGTAGTTCAATTCAAAATGACGCTAATTACAATTCAGTTAATTGTGCGCAGTTACAAGCCCTAAGAATGATTGGTCAATGAAACCTACGTGACCGCTAAGTGGCAATCCCGTTGGCCATATAGAGCTCGGTTCATCATCATAACGGCGTCAGGTAAAAAAGTAAACCGACCTGATTACACTACCCATACAAGTGAATGAGCGAGTGCTTTAGATTTTTAACATAGGTTTAAATAATTCTACTCATATAGCTACGATGTCTGCAGTGTGGCAGCTTATAGTGATGTCTTGCACCCAGTCACATTATCCCGACACCAGGTCGATTAGTCCTTGCACTAACCTCTTAATGCTGAGCGCCTAGCGAGGCAGCTGCTAGTGCCATTTTTATAAGTCTTTGGTATGACTCAGCCGGGATTCGAATATGTGACCTCCCGTATAAGAGTCGGACGCTCAAACCACTTAGACCACCGGAGAGGGGCCCCAATAATGTACTTATGCAAGCATAAGTAATCATATCTCTTAAAACAACTGAGCATGACAACATACATTTACATATGTGTGTGTGTGTGTGTGTGTGTGTGTGTGTGTGTGTGTGTGGGTAGGTAGATGGTTTAACTGCACTTTGACATAATTAAGGCTGTACAATCCCAAGTAAATCCGGATATCACCCAAAAGATATACAAAATAGAAATAAAGTCGAAATGGGTAAAGTCCCTAAAATACGAAGTGCATGTTCCTAAATAAACCACACTCTTTTAAAACGTCCAATACTCCTTAGTTTTAGCATCATACCAAGTCACGGATGTATAATTAACTTCTATACTCTCGTACATGTAATGAAGGCAACTTTGCTGCTTTGGGGCTATTGCAGCAACCTTTCTGACTTGCAGTATACACCAGACAGAACGGAAAGTGCTATCCGTGGATTCTATAGGAGAACGCTGTCTGGTGTATATTTATAATTCTCTATAACTAATCCTATATACCTTGATTTCTTTCATAGGAATCCGGAATGACTGTAGATAGATGGGAATTAATTACTAGGTCGTCATGCGAGTGTGTCTGCTACACACGAGTGCATATAACACCGATAAAGTAGCATCATTTTTGGTGATGTGTGTGTGTGTGTGTGTGTGTGTGTGTGTGTGTGTCATCATTGTAATTATTTGTAGTATGTATACTTAATTACTAGCATCGTTTAGTATGTAGAATTACCTTTGTAGTGTTTCATTTACATGCGTATTTGAGAAATGGGCTTGAGTTTTACATAGAGAATTATGTAGATTGTTAGTTCGTGGTCAGAATTAATTTGCAATACGCTACTAGGTCACTTCGTAGTAAACCAGTACATTTATTAATGCGTTATGTTAGAATTTACGCATGCTTGAATTGTGAATTTGGAAATGGTTGAAGTCTGTAAGATTAGTTACTATAGATGTATGCGTATATCAGAGAATGGATATTGGAAGATCAGTGTGCTTTGTATGAGTTGTAATGTAAAGAAATGCGTCTGATTATTGTGATATTGTTTAGTATAATGGGATTAGCAGTATGTACTGATGTGACGCAATTTATTGATGTATGTATAAGAAGTAATTGATGCCGTGCTTTTATTATGACGTTGTTTTACCATACAAGAACGTATGAGTATTTCGATGTGAATGAATGCGTGACCGAAGAAATTTAATAGCCGTTATCTGATGATAGGCTAGGTGTAGTGTGAAATGAGAGGGCTAAGGAAAAATATTGTACCATCCTTGTGTTTTCACAGGAAGCTTTTGGGGGACAGAACTTCCGGTTCAGTTGAGTCCCGAGTCTCTAAGAGGAGAGACGGATGTGACACTGGCAGAGCAGTCGGAGTCGACAAAAGTCTAGTCGGCGGAAAGAAGGTGGATAGAAGGTGGAGAAGGAGGAAAAGTAGTCTGGAGGAGAAAGTGGAGGAGGAGGAGAAGTAGTATAGAGAAGTGGAGGAGGAGGAGAAGGAGTATGGAGAAGTCGAGGAGGAGAAGGAGTATAGAGAAATCGAGGAGGAAGAGAAGGAATCTGGAGAAAGTCGGGGAGGAACAGAAGGAATTGGGAGATAGGAGAGAAGAATACACAGATGAGTAGAATACAAGGACAGGTGGAAATCTATCTCACACTACGAATCAAATGATGCAATAGGCAATTAAAGGGTCGAGCGGAAGGAATGTACTTGGGAAATTTGAATCATTTGACTATTGAATTGTTATTAAATTGTCATTCATTGAATTTCACCCTTTTATGTATATTTAATCATTTAACCGTCGGCATTGCTGACTGGGGGCTCAGAGCTGTACATCTATCTTAAACTAATTCAACTTCCAACCAAAATCGAGCCTGAGTGGGACTTCTACAATAGCAAATAAAATATTGGGAGCACCCCACCCCAATCATAACACATCCACAATCAAACCCTCCACAAGTTATATTGTCAAGAGAAAAACTGGGAAATCGTCATCCTAAAAAGTCCTATGATAATAATCAATAGTGCCATCACCGCTCTGGAAATTAGCCCAATCGCATAACAATCTCGTTATTTTCGACAAAATCATCTGACCTGGAAGTTTATCTTTAAAACAAAAGTTACTCAAGTTCCAACTCAGACTCCAGTTAATTCCAACATTTGTAGGTTATCAAGCACGTCGCTAGAGAAACTGGCGACGTACATAAATATAAAACCACCCATAACTTTAAAACCTTGACAACTTTAGCGAGGGCAGTATATAACACAGTTATTGGAAACTACAAGGTGGCAGGTGTAACGTAGCCAGTAACTGTTAAGTACTTGTCGACGTAACAGTGAGTTCAACATACATTTTTGAATGCACGTGTTTCCAGTACAATACATTAAGTATGTATTTCACTCAAAAATTTAAATTTGCTTAACAAGTAGGTTATAGTATTTGGCTGTAAATACATCCTCGATGTTCATTCTATCCGGAGCACACATACTTCTTTACAGGGCCGTAGATAGCGATCAAGGGCCCTGGGGTAAGAAACACCCGGGCCTCTCCTAGTTCTTGTTCAAACAAAATTTTTCTTTTATAAAACTAAAAAGTGTTGTTCGGCCCGGCCCCCCTTACCGGCCCTGGCCCCGGGGATACATCCCCGGTTGCCCCCCCCCCTTGTCGGCCCTGCTTCTTTATTTGGAGATACAGTATTTACGAGGCTCCAGAATTCGAGTTCTCTTACGTTCCCACTGTTTTACCCTTCCAAGCACCACGTAAATCGATATGTGACTCGTCGTTCAGATCCGATCTTTGAGGGTGGTAGGATTATAGACTTAGGTAAACGAGAGCTGAATTTGTTAAAATGTATCAAAACCAATAATAGCGATATGCTAACGCACTATGAAAATTTTCTTTAATCTGAAACCTTTAAGGCCTGTTGGTAATGCGCAATGGGGATGGTACTCTGACTGTGAAGAAATGACTACAAATTATGTTGATAGTTATGTTTAAATTCTTTCAATTAAGCATAATGCACCATTCGACAGTGAGTGCGTCAAAGAATAACTTAGAATAAAAAGAATTCCATATGATTTTGTCCACAAACATTGATGCAGTGTACAACAACATGGGGTATGTGTCTAGAGAAAATGAAATGCCACTGACACTTATCAATAATCCATTTTGTATCAAGGAGAAGAAAATTTTGAATAAAACTTGGAAAAATTGAACATAATCTGTTATTTTGCACATACCGTTTGCAAATAAAATGGATTGTAGTCAGTTCTGAAGAACTTTGATGGTAGTTCATAAAAAAAATACGAAGGCCTGTATTGGCTATAAGAAGCATTTTATGATGAAGACAATGGTACAATTCTCCGTGTATTCTGGTAATAATACTTATGACATAAAGCTAGTCCCAAACATATTACTCAGTAGTTGCATTGGTTACCATCTTACAGATCCTTTCCTGAAATATTTCAGTAACAACGGAAGCTCGAACCAACGCCCGTTACCCCCAGATAAGCAGCAACAGTCATATTTTGAAACTTTTGGAAACTGCCTTGACATCGAGTAACTCCTCCTAAAGCAGAAGCATCGAATTATGATTAACACTTTTACTTAACTTTTACCCAGTAATAGTTTGATAGATGTGTTTCCCAACAGCACCGTGTGTTGTTTCACGGCCAAATTAACTCAGGCCATCCTAATGGACCACGAAGCGCATTGGGATGTCACTTTGGTAGAAATCATTCTTCTCAAGCAAGTCAAGAACGTCATAAAATAAGAAGCACGAATTTTACGGCAAAACTTAATCATGATCTGATGCATTATAGTAACTCACAACTCATGCGGCATTAAACTATTTTTTGTCACTCCTAGGTTTCGATCCCGTAATAAACATTTAAAACTATCTCGCGCGCACACATGCACACAAATGTTTGTGTACCAAATATCACATTCATAAGAGCAAAGTGCATCCTAAACGGTCGATTCTCCCAATTCACGCGCTTTGAAGATTTTCAATCGAACGTGAGCAAACACAGAAAAGTATAGCATTGGAATTTATATGATTTTAATTACTTTGATCTATTGTTTGAACTCTAACCACCCAAAATGATATGACTTAATTTCTTTTTACCAGAGAGAAAGGGCTGTGGGTAGGGGTGTGGAGTGGAAAGGAGAAACCTGAAGAGGAATAAAGCTGCCAAGCCATTTCCCGTAACATTGTAAGAAAGAAAAACAGAGCAGCAGTGTTAAAGTAGCCAAAGTTTTAAAAAAGAGACATCGTTATTACATTGTCCTGCTGGTTTGACCTACTCCTTTTAGCTGAGAGCTCCTTTGGCCCAGTTCTTAGAGTGCCTGACTCGCGAGAGAAAGAGTGCGGGTTCGAATCTTACCATCGGACCAGTCTTCGTCAGCTGGCTTGATGTGTCCATAGGCAAGGCATTTCACTCTAATTGCCTTGTCAGCAAATAACCTACTTGTGTTGTTGTGACGTAAAGCACTAAACCAAACCAAACCAAGCCAAACCAAACTCCACGTAGTTCGCTACGTCTACTTGGCCAGGTATTTCTCACATTAAGTAGTCCTTCTTTTGTACTGTTAATGAAAATTGTAGACGACTCAATATGCAGTGTTAAGTATAAAAATCCTTCTTTTGACCATGGGTATGATATTCAGCTTTCCATATCTGCAACATTGCATTGTTACAAAGCATGTATAAAGTCAATCCTATTTAAACTTTTGAGCACAAAGTTCAAAATTAAACATACAAAATGCACAGGAGAAAAATTGCGAAACTTTTAAATATTGTATATAATATAACATGGTTTCCAAATCATCATCAAATAAACTGAAGAAAAAAACTCTTCTTCTTTTCATGGTGTCAATAATAATAATAATAATAATAATAATAATAATAATAATAACAGCAATAATAAAACCCTTAAAGCAACAGATCACATCGACTAACTGCCTCCATCCACGATATGTTTTAGATTTACGACTGATTTTGGAAATCCCACACAACTATATAAAAACTACTTGATTTGTGCCCGCATGCCATTACCCTTTCATCCTTGCATGAAATGTCTAGAAAGATCTATTGAAGGGCTGTTATATGATGCTATGATTTATCACGATTAATCAGTTTTAAAACAAGGAATTCCTGCAGTAGTTATCAAATGCAATCGAAATAGTACAACTCCTAACGTTTATCTTAACGACACCATAAGCTTAAAATAAATAGACACACTGCCAACTTTTGAAGAAGCATTCAATCTTCTCAATAGTATACTTTTACAGTTACATTTGCTTTTCCAACCAGACCAATTCTCTTTGTTATCTCTGACCACACTTAATGCATGGAAGACGAGAAAGGCTTGACAAATCGGTATTCACAGGCACATGGCGGTCCATTCATATAACCAAAAGGAGTTGCAGTTCTTGCATTATGGAAACGCAACAAATATGATGACCATTCATTGCAGGAGGAGTTAGATTCTGTATGTGTACTTCAGTTTGATGTCATGTTAATTTCATATAACATAATACTTCAATACAAATAATTTGAAGCACGTTTGGCTGAGCTTTATCACATCAATATCCATAAAGTTTCATTTAGTCATCACCAGGATAATGAGGATACCGTGCTATAAGTGGTAACACGTACAATTTTTATAGTTTGCTTGCGGAAAGACCGCTTCAATGTACGGTATATCTTATTATGCAAACACAACGGACTTGCTTATGGATTTCTGCTAAGCCGATTTCAATACACAAAAAAAAAGCATTTCGAGGTGCAATTAAGAACATTAAAAGGGACCGAATCCTAGATTGCCGCCATTTTTCCCTGATGGTTATCTGGCCCATATATTTGAGGTGTATTTTTGGCCATGGAAATGCCCGTGAACGTGCGATTAATGTTTCATTTTCATTGTTGTTACGAATATGGCATTTTTATTGCAATTGTCGTCTGAGTAGAAATAACTTCACTTAGTATGAAAACATCAATATATAAATTACATCGCGTGAAAATAGAATTCACGGGAAATAAATAAATGAATGAATAAACGGAATCCATCAACTTTAAAGTTCTGAACCAGGGACGAAAATGGAGAACGGATCAGTTCAGTAATCCCAATTTGCTTTTCATGGTTTGCATGTTGTCTGCCAGAGCACTGAAAATTACAGTTTTGGTTAAAGAGCTGCTGTTTTCAATTATCAAAATTAGCCATGATTTTTAAAAGAGCTCTATTCAACCTTCGATTAGAAACGTAACGCACTTATACAAAACTAGACAAACGATTCGTGTCAATAAATTCACAATGCTGTATAGATGTCCAGCATCAAGGAAATAATAGCAGATACATATTCCTGCATGAAAACAAACATTTAACATTAAATATAATAAGTGTCATTAAAAATAACAATATTAGGAATTTTAATAATGCCACAAGCAATAATACTCAAGATAAATATCCAAACAGAAATAAAATTCATATTTCTTGATTTTAAATACCTTTAAGAAAAAAATCTTCACACGCATTGTCATGGCAACGATCAATCCATTCAAAGGTTTCTAAGCACTCATTTCAGCAGTGAGCAGGAATTAATACGTCAAACCTGTGTGTAAATATAATAACCTCAAAGAAGAAAAAATCTTTTACTTCATTTGTCATTCTGCGCAGGGATCATTTCATTCAAATGTTTTTAATCTCAGAGTTCTCCAGTTAGTAGTACAATTAACTAATTACAGTAAGCAATAATTTCTGAATTCATATAGTAAAAAGCAACAATTGTACAGCAAGACATAATAATACACTGTTTGAATATAGTCTGCAGACATTCTAGTCACTGATAACACTTTATACCGTGGCAAGCTTTAACAGCTTGCTGTACATTCAATGTCAAGAAAATATAAATCTTTGTCAAACTGAACACAGAAGGAGTATCTCACACACACTACCACGCTATTTGTTGTTAAAATCCCTGTGAAACAAACTGTTGACCTCGAAATTCAGAAATAGATATTGTCATAAAATTTCAAGATAATCGCATGAATTGCAAGAGATCTTTAGGGGATTTCTGAACAATTTATTACGTTATAAAGTTATTTTTCACTTTAGCAGCGATAAAATTTGTCCATTATTTGTCTTTTAGGGAAAATAGCATTAAGCAAACTTGGCCCAACCATCCGAAAATGATTTGGCTTTATTTTTTGAGTATCGACTCTTGGATATAACTATTGTTAAAATGTTACTTTATGTTTTTCAAAAAAGCGTTAGGATGGACGAGGTATATGAATGATGCCTTGAAGAAACTGACGTGCTGTCAATGTAAACCATCGTAATACTTCTTGAAACTGGCTTCAAACAAATTATCACGTAATTTCCGCATTGTTCTTTTCTCAACATTTGCCAAACGGTGCAAGAATCATTTGAGCAGGAGGATGAGATTTAAAGGCGGCCATGTTGAATACTGTTTGAAAGAAAACAAGTGTAGGATGTTTTTTAGTATTTTTCTTCACACAGATGCCAAAGGGGACATGCAAATGACAGGACCTCCTTGCTGGCACCATTGATGAAGCAAATCGGTACGAAATCTCAAATAATGGGGATTAGTGGGTTTTAAAGTACCATGAACGATACGTCATATTTTATACATATGATACACTTTTAATATTTCATTTCATGAATTGAAACACGAAAAACACATAAGGCCTAAATAATTCCGTACATCAATTGGGAATAATTTGCAATTACCAAAGTTGCATATAAACAAGCTATTTTACAACATACTTGGTCTATGTGTGTTCCATGAAATATATGTACCGGTTCTGATTTTCTTCTAGTGTCTACTGAACTGAGTGTCTATGATTTCTCTGGTAGCGTCCTTTCTTCTTCATTCTTCTCTGTCTGTACGACGGACTTCCTCCATTCTTGTTCATCCTCTGCCACTGTTTCTAACATTGTCGTTAATTTAATTGTTCACTTGTTACACTGGTTCAAAGTTAACTTCTTTCCTTGGATTATTGACACACAATGTCGTTGGCATAGTTAGCCACAATTTGTGGACAAGCTTGGACGTTAAGACCTTTCCAGTAACGCACGCTTTTTTCAGTCCTAAATTTGTTGATGTACATGTAACCAACTAACTATACACGCTTATTGGTAAGTATAAAGGATAGATACAGTTGGACGAATGCCTTCTTCACGCGGATTCTTGGATCTTTAGGAGGTGTCATTATTCTATCCCTATCAAATTGGGATCCTAATGCCGAAGCTAAAACAAATAAAAATGCCAAGGCGCCAAAAGAGGGCATCATAGCCAAAATAAGAGTGATGGCGGTGCCAAAAGTTCACACAACAAACAAAAGAAGAAAAGTCCAAAGAAGGCGTACGTACTTTAGAAAATCATGCCTCTCAGTGACGGTGCCTCCTGTACATGCCAATTCTTCTTTGTCGTTCACGATCGTGCTTCTAATTCAATGAAAATTGGAACCCATTTCTAAAGGGTCTTCTCCTTCTCCGGGGGCGCCAATGACGTCTTCTTCATTTTTGGCAGCTGTTGCTAAAATATTGGCCTCACCCAAGACAAAGGTCCGAGGCAAAATAGGGGTGTTACAAAGTTTACAGGCCTTATCCAGACAAGATCTTCACGGTTTAGTATGCTGTATGCACCGCATCCTTGAGTACTATCTACAATGAAGCTAATACGACTCGACGACATTCATTGGAGACGAATTCCAGTACAAAAGAATTGTGAGGTACTACTCACTTCAGCATTTTTGTTCCTGAAATAAAAGATGTCACTAAGAAGACATGCACACCACCATCACCGTCCCAGGACAACATTGTTCAAGAAAGGGAATAGACAGTGACTCTCTCCTCGTTTAGTTAAACATCGGGATGTTGGTACTGGTTAAATCCAATCCTCCGACGCGAAAACCAATCATTCGGAAAGCACCCAAAAGAAATCATAGATACCGTGTGTGAATGTTGCTTGAATGTTACGGAACGTTACCCTAGTCCAAGACATAGAAATAACGATTTGGAAAACATGGGAACGTTCTTTGTCAAATGGCAAGATCCAAATGCACATCAGTCAAAAAGAAAAATGCAGGTTCAACGAGGAGGATTTCTACCAATGCTGATAGGACCCTCGTTAAAAGTGGCTGCTCCTTTGTTAGGGTCGGTTGCTGGGAACTTTTGGGAGGAATCATGAGATGATGAAGAAAATAAAGATAAAAGGACACTCTTTTCTGGAAAGACATCACATTTGTACCTTTTGAATCTAATGAAAGGATGGAAACTCACTTTAGATCAATACAAAAACGAATACCTTATTTACTTCCGCATCTTAATCACACCGAGATGTCACAGTTACAACAAGAATTACAAGCACTGATGGATCGACCCCATTTATCAGAAACAGATATGTCGTAACAGCACGGCAAAGTATTGCAGCGTCTTTTTTTTATTTCACCAGAAAGCTTAATACGAAACAGCTCAACCTACTCCAAGAAGTTTCAAGACGACTATGAAAAGCGAACTCAAATTCACCAAGACAGACACAGTCAAAAAAAATAAAAAAAATAAAAAAAAAATAATAATAATAATAATAATAATAACATGAATACACATGAGAAGTCTTTCAAACTCCGTCTGCTCCAGTTCCTAGTCAAATTGCAGCTTCCTTGTTTACAACATCCCCTTTTCCCAAACGAGAAGAAATAAAATCTTGGTTCAAAAATATGATGTCGACACCTTCTTACTTCCAGCACCAAATAAATCTCCGATCAACATGTACAACCGCCTATCACAAAGGTGGAAGGTTCGCTTGGTTTTTTTTTTCATCTCATAAGCCTCTAAGATATAGATGTTGATGAAGTCCATTGCAATTTGTCCTCGTGAGTATTTTTATCCTCTATATACCTAACTTCATACTAAATCTTTATTATTGTTATTACTATTATTATTGTAATAAAGCAGAACAAGAATATTTCCTTCAAGCTATTAGGCGGCGGAAAATTATTTCACAAGAATATTCCAGCCCCTTATTATGCCTTTAAGCTTGTAAGGGTGGAGCATATTTAGTGAGCCGACCGCACTAAATTCCATTGGGTGGGGCCATGGATATTCTTTAATACCAGAATAATTGTTATCTTTTACCTCATAAAAAATACTTTTAGCTAATGCAATGGGAATAATTAGTACTTTTTTTCTTGAATTCAAATAAAAATACTTATCAAGCTATGTGTCCCCTTTATAGAATTAAAAGGCCGGTCCACATTGGGATGATCATCAAGATGGTTAATTGCTACATTGGGAGCCACTATGTGTCTTCTCCTTTACAAGGATACAGCGAATAGCCCGTTGTTTTGTTTTTTTGTTTTTTTGTTTTTACCAGGATAATCACCACGATTTTAAAAGAAAAATCAATATTCAGTCACCTTACATGATTAATATCCTTTGAAAAGTTAAATTTATTGAACAGATGCCCTTCAAAAATACCCTTACAACGTTATTTAAGTGTATTATACGACCGGGATTGCCAAATAAACTTTATGACTGAATGAAGAATTTAGAATCTAGTTTTCACCTCAACCAAGTAAATAACTACTTCAAATTATCCGCTCGTAAAAACGCCAATGTACTGCATCATGGCGGGGCAAACCTCACCCATACTGCATAATTGCGAAGGCGGGGGTTTCCGAAATTCTACGAAAAGTTCATAACAGCTTGCAAAATTCAATCTGTTGATAGGGGCAATGATTTGCGTTAAGTTAATAAACGTTTAGCATTTACTGTCAGTTCCTCCACTGTTTTAGTAGAATATATTAAACAATTGTAATGTATTGCACGGAGTTTCGTTGAAATGACTAATTCCTATTATTAAACATTAAAAATTTAATATTAATGACCAGTAGCAATAGTTTCTATACATTAGACTAAATTTCGAAAATTAAATTAAATTAGCAAAATAAATGAGCGAACCCTATATATAAATAACTACTGTCTCACCATCAAATGTTTTGCTGGCGAATGAAACGAAAGAAGCAAATTCCTGGATGGATCTAAGGTTGAGCTTTAGTGAATAGGCCTTGGTAACTGTCTGTGCGAGTACCACTAGCCCAAGGAGATCAGTTCTTTCATTAGCGAGACCATGTCACGCAAATGAGAGCTAGAGAAGGCAAACTAGGCGTGCCAGTCAGCTTCCTCGACTCATTCAGCTGTGTCTCAAATTTGGACGTTACGTCCAAAACCAGTCTTATGCAAGACGCTAGCGTTTCGTGAGCTGAACTCTTCATTTGTTGTACCTAGTCCGTGAGTGTTTAGAATATGCTGATTTAATCGCGCTCTTTAGCCAAGCGGCCAACGCACATGAGGTTATTTCTTGCCTTTCTTGCCCTTAGAGGTAGGAATAATTGATGCGGATATTGTCCTTGCATCTCAGGTAGTATCTGAGAGCATGTATGTGATCCTACATCGTCTCTCGACAGATCGATCGAGAAGAAGGAGCAAATAGTTATTTGTTATTTGACCAGTGATGTCAGCTAGTTCTTAGAAACGAAACTAGTTCGAGCAATAAGAACTGAACAATTGAACCATCTGAACGGGACCTCATGTAGTTCAGATACAAGGATATTGTATGTAGCTCACTCTTAGAGCATATCTTTTACAGTAGCTGCTGCAGTGCAGTTGAGGACGATGGTTCAAACGTTGACGAGTTTAGCCATGTCAAAGCCCAATGTCGAAATTAGACCGCAAAGTCGGAGATTTTCTTGTAGTGGCTAACATCGTCTCTTCTATGAAGTCTGAACGTGTCTCAGATCTTGAAACATTGTCCAAGGATTATGATCATTCCACGACAATACACTATTTCCGCTCGCAAGTGCTCAAATTGGAGGATCTTCAGCTGTGGTGATTTTCTCCAGGATTGCAGCTCCAGACTACTTTTCGATCAGGACATCCATGAAAGGACCATGAAAGGAGCAGGGAATAATGGAGTTTTTTCCGGACGTGTTTGGAATATTTGCTATCTCAAATGCTTAAGAGGGATGGAGCTCGCTTTGACTTGTCTGGGTGCGCCTTTAGTTAAACAGAACAGATCGTTGATCCAAGATGTTTGATCATTCCAGAGCAATCAGACCTAATTGTACTATGTGTGCTCCTTATTTCTTAAATGTCCTCGTAATCAAACTTGCTAATTGAACGTGTATGCACACATCACTTCCTGGCTGATTGAATGAGTATCGACGGAGTAGTAAATGAAAAGGCTGATTCTAGCGCAAAGGTCATTTTCACCCCCTCCCAACTCTCAGAACAAATATAAATTACTCTCTCAGAGACCCTAAAATCCCACCCAAACAATTTACAAAAAAAACCAAAAGGCTGATTCTAGCGCAAATATATTTTGAGATTAAATGAGTCTTTTTTTCATCAGAAGGCAAGTAAAATTTCCTTTTGAAGCACTTTGGAGAAATCAGGTAAGTGATATTATTTACTAATTTTAGATAAAATTTTATGTTATATCATACTTCTTTTGATAATATTTCTCATATTTGCTGATCCTCATGGGTATAATATCTGTTAACATGTTGTCAATAATACGAAATTCACGTATTAAATCGTCCATACTATATTTTACTCCTCTTAGGTAAGATCTTATTTGATTAAGCAGTTTCTTGTAAGTTATAATCGATGTTAAGCAGCCGTGCTTTTTTATCGAAATTTTAGGTTCAACTTTTTTACAAGCTGCTGTAAGAGAAACACCAACACCGGATATGATTAACAAAAACGGGTTTAATGATATACCACTTGAAATTATGCCAGAACTAGTCATTAACAATGGCAGATATGATATTACTCGAAGGATCTTGTTATAATATTTGTAGCATTTTTTAACGCACCAAAGTTTTTTGTGATAATATTTGTAGTATTGTATTAGCGCGTCCACATCTTGTTTTGGAATATCTTTTGAAATATGATTGAAATCAACTATACTTTTTTTCATTATACAATAATCCTCAAATAATTAATTGCGGTGTTTCAGCTACAAATTCAAGACACCACCAGTATAACGTATCGGTTAAATTTTTATTAGATGGTTCAAGGATAAATTCCTCTTCGGTATCTTTGTCTAATACTATAGATACAGTTCCAGACAAAGCATCAGTTGAATGACGCCATAGATACTTGGTAAATATAGTAAACTTCTCAGGGCTAAAAACAGATAGCCTATACACACCAGTAACCTCTGCAGTGTGTTTGATAGATTGATTTTGCAGTGTCCACCTCGCTTGTCCTGATGCTACTGTGTATACTATATTTTTAATCTGCTTGTGAGGAATTTTAATCATACTAGTTTTTTCAACAATACTAGGAATCCCACTGATAATATCGTTGAGTTTTGTGTTAATATCAACGAGTTTAATATCAACATTTGATGGACTTCCAAAAAATTCGTTATTGGTTCTGTTTATGTTTCTACGAAAATTTAAAAATGCACTCACGTGATTATTAAAATCAGTTTTGAGTGAGGTCATTTCATTATTGATTGGAATTTCTTTATCATCAACATATTTCTTCGTTGCAGCATCAAAATCAGATTCTGGTGTTCTAAGATTATTGATGCCATTATTGTTCATGTTGAGAAATGCATGCATTATACCGCCACGCACTGACACGTACTTTGATTCTTGATCATCGACGTATTTCTTTGTTGCCGCATCATTATCTTCAGTTGGATTTCCAAGGTATGTAATTTTATTTAGGTTCATGGAAATGTCACCCGTGAAATCGTCACCAGCTTTCTTGATATAATCGTTGACCGACGTACCAGAATCTTGTATTTTACCGTGATCAGTAAAAGTAACGATATTATTAACAACAGCAGACGGAATTCGTATAAGCACATCCGACATTTGTATATTACTCGTCTTTAGACGTCCTTGTCTATCCTGGAAAACAACTACTTCATTTTGATCTACACTAGCGATGTTGAGCAAATTATTGATTTCATTTCTTAGCTGATCAATGGTTACATATCTGGATAAGTCACCTTGCTGACCCTTAGTCGATGGCTCTACTATTAATGTCCCAAATTTTGTATAGTAGCTCATTATATTATTGTCCACATAAAAATGACGAATATATTAAATTTTGATACCGAGCGATTAATCAGGCATAGACATAATAATGACCTTCCAGATTGTCATTATCTTATTATTGGTCGCACAGGATCGGGTAAAACGAATCTGTTATTAAACCTATTACTCAACAATAACTTTAACTATGATAAGGTGTATATTTACACAATTAATCCACAGCAGGATAAGTATGAGTTACTAAGTGAGTACAATGATAAACTTCGTGATGAACTTGGCGTTGGTGATGACATATTCCTAATAAGACAACCAGAAGAACTCGTTCCGGTTAATCAACTCGATTCGTCCGAACATAAAATAATTGTGTTTGATGATATTCCGCTAAACAACGAAGAAATGAACAAAATTAGATCTTATTTTTCACTATCGCGTAATAAAAGATGTAATTCTGTCTATCTGGCCCAAGGCTTTTATAACGTCGATAGATTTATCAGGCGAAATACTGGTTGTTTCATATTATTTCCCGGACTTGATAATGTTGATGTAAGAAATATTGCAAACGAGCAATGTGGTGATGTAACGAAAGATAGATTTATCGAATTATATCATCAAGCAACCAAAGACAGATACAATTTCTTTTTATTTGATAAGCTAGCACGTGATCCGGCTAAAATGTTTCGTTGTTGTATTAACACGTTTTTATAGGTAATTTTATATTGTTTATAAAAATAATGGACGACCGTCAACAAAGAATCGAATTACTAAAGAAGTTTCTTGAAACACGAGCGGCTTTTAAGGAAAAAGTGCAGGAAGCTCGACGTGGGCAAGTTCGAGCAGAAGAAGAAACTACTAAACTTTTCAAACCTATTACTGAAGCAGTACTTGGCAAGCAACCAGAAATATCAACATTATCTCCGGAAGAACTAGCAAAAATAAAAGAAAAAGGTTTGTTAGGTTTACTAGGAGAAAGATCGAAAGAAGAAAATAAAAAAATTGCAGAAGAACTTGTAAGAAACATTGTTGATCCTATTGCACGACAGGTTGAATTTGATAGATTAATAAACAACCCTCTTGCACTTCAGCAAGCTATAACAACAAAGGCTGTTAATCCCGACGAGTTAAGGAGGTTATTAGAAAAAGTGTCAGAACAAACTGAGGAATTAGCTGAGAAACAAAAAACGTTACAAGAAAGTATGATAAAAATAATGCCTCTTGAGGATACTATCAATTTTTACAGAAAGCAAGCTAGGGTAAAAATAGATGATTCTGAGTATAACGATTTTATTAAAAAATATGATATCACTAATATTAATAGTATTCGAAATTGGACAAAAGAATACTATGATAATTTGATGAAAAAATTAATACAAATTATAGAAAATAGTTTACGTGCTGATAAAGAAATTAAAGATCAAAAAGATAAAAAGAATTTTACAGTATTAATTGATGAGATAAGAGAAGGAATTATTGCTGAAATTTTTTATGAAACAGCAAATCAATACCGAAATAGAAAAAAAGTTTATACTTGGGATTTTAAAAGATTATTTGACGATTACGAAAAAAAACGAGATAAAAGATTACCGGAAGAAAAAAATGGAGCTGGTGTTAAGATATTTACATCAAACGCAAAAATAGTTGATAGACTGATGTTGTTGATATCCTCAAAGGAAGCGGGTAATGAAAGCGCAGAGATTGATAATGAAATTGTGGATATATTAGATCATCTTAGATCGAGCGGATTATTGACATCGTCCGAGTACGAAATCTTACACAGCGATCTTATCTAACAGTATGATATAATGTCAACTACATTATTGTTTGACTCGAGTCAAACGACAGGAAACAGCACAAACTTTTCAGTAAATTATAATCCGCCCATAGAATTAGATCCTGCAAAGCAGTATGAAATCGGAATGATTTCTTGCACGTGTTGGAATGCTATGGCAAACGTGAAAACTGGTATCAATGATGAGTTTCGTATAGGGAAGTTGATTAAAAAGCCAGCAGCAGATAAAGTTAAACCGCCAGCAGAAGCAGAAACAGTTAAACCACCAGCAGATAAAGAACTCGCAGATATATTATCAGATAAGAATTTGATTTTGATTAGAAAGATTCGAGGTGAAAAGAAATTATATGATGATGATGATGATCCTAATTTGTCATTATTAACAACTATTAAAATTCCACAAGGCGCATATAATATTGAAGATCTAAGCAAGGAGATAAAGGAGCTGATAACAAAAGCTGGTTTAGAGGATATTCGTTTTGAGTTAGCAGCGAATTATAACACATTACGAGCAAAGATGTTATTAAAAGGAAATGTGTTGATTGACTTTAGATCACCAAATAGTATTGCGCCACTATTAGGATTTGGTAATAACATTTATATTGCTCTTGATCAATCTGTCACGTACGACAGCGAATTTCCAGTAAATATTACAGATGTGAACACGATACTTGTCAATTGCTCTATTGCATCTGGATCTCACACATCAAAAGGTAGCAAGGGCCAAACGATATTTAGTTTCTCCCCAGACGTTCCTCCAGGATCGATCATGCAAATTAATCCGCGGCAGGTGATCTATTATCCCATTAATGTTGAAAATCAAATAACGAGCATAACGATGCAACTCACAGACCAATCGGGAAGACAGCTAGATCTCAACAATGAAATTGTCACGTATTATTTACACTTGCACGCAACATAGACATTAATTTTGTGAGTCATACTTTTATAAAATGAGACTAAGAAAAAATTATAGAAGAAAAATAGTAGGTGGGTTTTTTGGAAACATTTTTACAACAATTGCAGAGAATATACCAGGAATTGCTAGTAAAGTAGCACCAATTGCATTAGATGCGGGTAAAGCTTTCGCGACAGGAGCAGCTAGTTCGGCAGGAACAGCAGTAGGACAAAAGATTGCTGAAAAGATCAAAGGGCCTACGGTGCCTGATATAAAACGAGTAATATCAGATATTGCGCCAACAAAGGAAACAAAACAGGCTATGATAGATACAACAAAAAAATTATTATCACCGCGTGGTGAAGAAATAGTACGTAAGCTCGTAAAGAAAACAACGTCGACGACACCGAAGGTGTTGCCTGCTGCCTTTTAATTTTGTGTAGCGATTATAAAATAATGTCGGCTAAAAATTACCTCGATCTTGCTGAGGAATATGATACTGATGATGCTGTAACAGAGTTCGAATACGTCGAATATCTCGATGAGAACTCGAACGAACCAAATAAAGCTGGTGTTAGGACTTTTAATACGCGTGACGAGGATATGTTTCTACTTCCGCATAAGGCAATGCTAGAAGTGCGTGGTCAAATATTAACTGCGATAGGTGGTGATATTGCAGCTGGTACAGAAATTGCTCTCGTCAATAACGGTTGGAGCTTGTTTAAAAGTGCACGATACCAACTGGCCAATCAAACCGTAGAAGATATTTCGATGCATTTGCCTATTGCGAGTACGATACTAAACATCGTTTCGTTTAGCGATGACTATTCCAGATCAGTGGCCACAAACATGATGTGGTTGAAAGATACTTCAATTGGGACAGCTGTTTCGAGCGAGTTTCGTACTGAAGCAGGTGTTCCCGCTGCTGATAACAATAATCTCATCGCCAATCCTGCTGCTAATGATGCCGCTGCGATAGGTAATTCGATAAGATTAGCCGTTACAAATATAAGACGACAGCAGTACAACGAAGGATTTGCTAAACGAAAAGCACTTGCCGCAGAATCTAACCAAATCACGATGATGCTTCCGCTAAGTACGATCTTTGGATTTTGCCGCGAACACAGCAAAGTTTTTCGAGGAATAAAACACACGCTAATTTTAGATCGAGCTGATCAAAACGATTGCATAATGCACGCTGATGGGGTTGCTGAAGGACAATTTACTATTACTAAATTAGCGTTATGGATGCCTCGAGTTGTCCCATCTGTAGCTAAAACAATGGAGCTCGAAACGTTACTGACCAATTGGACAAAAAAGATACACTTCCAACAAAACAGGATTTATCAAACAGCCATTCCTAACGCAACCAATTACACTTGGCGCGTTACAACCACGCCCAGCGAACAAATACCTCGACATTTGTTTGTCGTATTTCAACGACAGGCACGTCGTAATGATCAGGAAATGAATAATTCCGTATTTGATAACCCAGATGTGAGACAAATATTTGTTAGAGTTAATTCTAAACAATATCCCGAACGTGCAATCGAATGTAATTTTGCTGTAGACGCCACCAGAAACATATCTCGACCGTACATGTATCTTATGGAGGCTATGCAAAAATATCAGGACGCGGACAGTGGATCTCAAATATCAGTAGAAGAGTTTCGATCACTCTATCCCATCTTTTATTTTGATATATCAAAACATTCCGAACGAACTATTGGATCAACTGCTGATATTGAAGTCACATGGACACTTGGCGCAGTGCCGGTCGAAGTGTATAATGCATATGCGCTAGTTGTCAGTGATAGATTCTTGACTATTGACGCGCCCAAAGGAAGAATGATGGTACAGGTTTAATCTAATAATATAAAATAATGAAAACCAAGTATACAACCAGAGAAATATACCTGACATCTGGGCAAGTTGAAAAATTATCAGCAGCTGTTGCTAAACGCAGTTCTGTTTCTTTAATGATATCTCCGGAGACTTCGAATAAAACAGCGGTTAAAGTAATGCTTACGAAACACCAAATCGATAAACTCGACAAAGGAAAACCGTTTGTACTGAAACTATCTGTTTCCCAGGTAACTGCAATGTCGAAACAAGGTGGATTTTTTGGACCAGCACTTTCTGTACTACTACCAAAAATACTACCAGTACTTGGTACACTTGGACTTGCGGCTGCGTCAGGGGCAGTGTCTGGCGCAACGAAAAAAGCAGTCGAAGGTCGTGGAATCAAACAAATCTATCGTTAGCGATAAAATCGCTGCGACTTAGTCACTCAATTTTATGTAACAATAATAAAATAAAATGCCAACGACAAAGTCGCCGAGAAAAACAAAAACAACGAAAAAAAAGAAAACAAAAAAACAAACAAAAAAACAAACAAAAAAACAAGGAGGAATTATTCCTTTCGCTCCACTGCTGGCGGGATTAGCGGGAAGTCTTCTTCCAAATCTATTAGGAATCGGACGTGGAATGACTCTACCAGGTACCAGACGCCGTTGAGTAATTTTGATATCATCAAAAAATTGAATGATGTTGCCGGATTTCGCGGAGTATTTTCAAAAGACGAACTCGACGACGTACCAACAGGTGGTTCGTGTGTTGTAAATATAGAAAACTTTAACGATGGCTCTGGCACTCACTGGGTCGCTGTCTACGATAACAATTATTTTGATTCGTTTGGACTTCCTCCGAGCGATCTCATAAAAAAGTATATTTTTAAGAAATTCGATATAATTAATTATTCGTCTAATCAACTACAGCCGATTGGAACATCAGCTTGTGGTTATTATTGTATAATGTTTGTCCGACAGATGTCTCGTAGAGATCTTGATTTTTTAAAGTTTATTTTACAGTTTGATGAGCAACCCTCTCACGCTAATGATGACCTTGCTTGTAATTTTATCTAAACGTACAAGTATATAATGTCAACATACTGTCTCAAATGTAGAACTAAAACAGAAAATAAAGACGAGACGACGGAAACAACAAAAAATAATAGAATCATGTTGAAAAGTATTTGTGCCGTTTGTGGTAGAAAGAAAAGCATGTTTCTGAAAAAGCAAGCCGGATCTGGTGTAGATAGAGTTATCTTGATTGACGATTAATCTTATGAAACAAAATAAAATAAAATGAAATGCAATTGTGATTGTGATAAAGACCTTTGCATCGAACATGACAAAATCGTCACGTACTGTAAATCATGCAATCGCCGTGAGATCATTGGCAGCGGAATTGACATTCACAAAATTATTGGTAAATTACCAAAACCAAAAGGAGGCTGGACCTTGCCAGGTCATAGGTATACTGGACCTTATAATCCGCTAGATCAGCAACTGGATGAGAACGATAATCCACTGCCAGGACAAGAGCCTTATAATCAAGTTGATGCAATAGCGATGCGTCATGATATCTGTTATCGCGATCATGACTCGAAAGCAGACTGCGATAAAGTAATGTTAGACGAACTTCATGATATGGAACCGACAAATCTACGGGAACGTCTTGATAGAAGATTTGTTCAGGGAATGATTGGAGCAAAATACAAACTCGGGCTTGGAAAAGAATTATACGATGATCTCGCAGCACAGACGCTAGCGTCTGAGCTACACAGACCTAAAAAAAAAAGTTTCCGAGACGTAAAGTTGTCGCTAATGCTGTAGATGACATTTGGGCAATAGATTTGGTTGATGTGTCCAATCTAGCTTCGTTTAACGATAATAAGAAATATTTGTTTAATGTCACAGATGTTTTCAGCAAATACGCTTTTAGTGTGCCAGTTTCAGATAAAACAGGAACGTCAATCACTGATGCGCTAAAACAAATAATAACGAGTACTGAAAGAAAACCAAACAAAATCTGGACTGATCATGGAGCAGAGTTTTTCAACAAAAAGTTTGAGCAATTTTTAGAACAAAATAATATTAAAAAATACGTTACAGGAAACGAAGGAAAAAGCGTTATCGTTGAAAGATTTAATCGCACGCTCAACGAAAAAATACACAAACATTTGACAGCTAAAAACACCAACAGGTACATCGATGACCTTTCTCAAATCGTTGATGAGTATAATAACACAAAACATCGAACCCTTTCATTATCACCCAATGACGCTATTAAAAATCCGATATTAGCGAATGAAAACATGTACCGCAGACACAAGTTTAAAGTAGGTGATAGAGTTCGGATTTCTCTGACGAAGAAAGTATTTGAAAAAGGATTTACTCCAAACTGGAGCGAAGAAGTATTTGTAGTTGATAAAGTACTTCTAACAATACCTGTAACATACTCGTTGAAGGATTCATTAGGTGAGCCTATAATCGGAAGTTTCTACGAGCAAGAATTACAGAAAACCGAACAAGATGTTTTCGTTATCGAAAAAGTGATTAGGAGAAAAGGTAATAAAAGCCTCGTCAAGTGGCGCGGGTATAGCGACAAGTTCAATAGTTGGATCCCAACCCGGTCGATTTTATCGACTGCGAAATAATGTTTCTATAGATTTCCTCGTACTTTTGTTTGATAGATTTGCATTTTACTGGTTTGCATAACGATATGAGATACTGTCTGCGATCGTCAGAGATCGTCATCAGATTAAAAAGTTTGACAAAGATGAAATCGAATTTTACATTTTTCTGTCGACCTGAAATTTTAATGTTTAAGAAAGGTCTGATCAGCTGCCAAAATAGTTGTTGTTCGGCAATGGTAAAATCAAATTTCGTTATCTTTTTAGCAATATGATACTTGACATTGTATTTTCTAGTGGTTGATCTGCTGTAATTTGATCTGTCAGCGACAGAGACTATTTCATCGTCGTCAGATTCGTTGTTATACAAAATATCATCTTCGCTATAACCAGCAGATTTGTGTATCATATTGTATAGTTCAGCAAGTCGTTTCATCAAGTCCATATTATAATATACTTTTATCTAATTATTGTTATAAGATGACTAACGAGGTAAAATATCACCAAAAAGTTAGCATATTAAATTACCACGAACTGACTGAAGCGGTAAAAAAATGCTTGTCGGGTTATGGTGCATATTCCGTTGAGGTTATTGTAATGCAAGGTGATTCTCATAAAATATTATTAACAGCAGCAGAAAAAAAAAAAATTGATGAAAGTGCAGTAGTGACGCTAAAATTTAATCGCGATGATATTTTAGCATTTGCTCATCATTGTTTAACCAAAAAGGAACTGTTAAATATAATTAATCATATCTAAAAATAATACTAGCATTATACTTGTTTGAAAAAGTTGAGCTTGTTACTCTATCAGCAACAAACTTTACTGTCCTAGAATTTATATCAAAATACCTTGCTGCAGATGAGATTGAAGGAAATTGAATTTCTTCATCTGTTATGAGATTTAATGAAACAACAGGTTTAGCCGGATATCTAAAATTAATACCACCACCTCGTCCTTTTTTCACATTTTCCTGCTGGGTAACTAGTTCTAGATTTTCCAATCGATTATCAGTTTGTATACCGTTAATGTGATTAATAACAAAACCTTCGGGTATAGATCCGTTGAATACCTCGTAAACAAAACGATGCGATAAATAGTTAACAAAATCTGTCAATGTTCCTCTAACTTTTATTATGAGATATCCCATATTGTTCATGGTACCAAGAACTTTTTTAGTTTTTCTGTTTCTTATAGTACCGCGATCGTTAGTCTCGTATAAATCAAGGACCTGGTGCGGCTGAAACTCGTCTTGTAAGGACAAATTTTCAATATTATCATCAGTGACTATACCGTTCACATGATATACTCGTTTCCCCTCTGGAATATCATTGCAGAACAACGTGTAAATAAAATCTTTTCTAAACATCGTAATTCTCTCAGTATTATCCCCCTTTACACTAATCGTATAACCCGCTGACGTTGCTTTTCCAACAGATATTCCAGTTTTGATGTTAATAACCGAACCTAATGCATTTCCAGCGTATAGGTTGTACTTTGGGTAAACGTGATATGTCTCTTGCTCATATGCGCTTGTCATTATACTATAAGGATTTTATATCTCTAATTGTTTTTCTAGCGCATGCGCAGTGTGTAGTAAATTATCAATTAGAGATTGCACTATAGTATACAATGATGAAATTGCGTGATATAGCCAAGAAGAGACTTATTGGAGAACCTGTTAAAATAGCTACTGCTTTTGCGGGTTTTGATAATAGTTATCAGTTTGATAATCAAAATGTATTGGTAAATTTTACTGAAACAAATCTCTTTCATCTGATACAGACGACTGTAAAACGTGAGCTTGAAAAACATAA
>JAECUM010011465.1:0-28493 GCA_016617855.1 Megalonaias nervosa | reverse complement strand
CCGGCCGCACGATTCACCCAAAACCACCCAAAACCTGCCCAAATCCACCACAAACATTATGTAAATCAAATGAAACATACCCAAAACCACAAGAAAACATTGGAAAGAGTACTATCTTGTTGAAACAGATAAATTATGCCGCGTTTATTTACATCGGATGGAAATGACAAAAGGGAGGCAAATGTTACTGGATTGATCCCCTACGCTGGTTACCAAGTCAAAGGCGGATCCAATCAATACGTTCCAAGTATAAACGGCATCACTGTAAAGTAAATAACGGACCATCAGTGTGCCAAATATATTAACGTGGATGACAACAATAACATATTATAAATATTTTTACATATATTTGTTATTGTCTTAAGAATTTGTTGTCGCAAAGGCCTATAGCAGTATATTATATTTCTTCTTGACGTTTTAAATACAAAAAAAAAAAAAATTAAATCATGTAAAGGTACTGATTTTTTATTTCTATAATGAAGTGAAAATTACTGCTGATCCATGTTTTTCTTTATACTTCATGTCACTGCATTTTAGAATTTCATCGTCATTGCTTGAAATTTAATGATAATGATACTTTGGTATCTGATTCTCTGCCACTGGAAAAGTTATTCCGTTAAAATTTAGCTCACCTTTGTACGGCAAATATTTTTCAACTCGATCACAGTTACAACTTTCAGGATGTCTAGCAGATAAAATTGCCCAACGATAACATTCGTTGTCATAATTTTTGACATTTAAAACAGCATTTTTTGTTTTTAATTTTTGAGGGAGATCAACATAAGAACTACCGCGGATACGTTATATTTCCTTGTGTGAAATAAAACTTCTTTTATCATTTCAAATTTCCAACCTGATCCTGATGTATTAAATTCCTCCAATTTTTTATTTATTTCCTGATGTATTTCATCTGCGACTGAGGAAATATTTTTCGTGATTTAGCCGTTAAATATGGTTCGGCAATTTCGTTGTCGAAATATACATTATCAAAGATGAAATAAATTTGGAGTTAAAATTTGCTAAAATGTTTTGATTATCTAATTTATAACTGTTAGCATAACCAGAAAATGCAGTAGCAGCTTTTTCTGCTTTTATAAGGCTCTTCTTGGCAATATCTCGTAATTTTAACACTATATTTATGTAATATTTTATATATTTAACTGGCTTATTTAAATTGTTCAATTAGAGATATAAAATGCTATATAAAATAATGACAGAAATTTTAAAATACATCCGACTAACTGCAGAAGAACAAACGCAGTATCATGTTCATCCAATCTGTAATCATTATGCCGGGAATGCATTTGGATCTGTTATCCATATGAAATAGAAATATAAATAACCGTTTGGTATACCAACGCCAGCTGGAATCAAAATAGTGTGTGTGTGTGTGTGTGTGTGTGTGTGTGTGTGTGATTTGGATTTTTAACGTACCTTTAACAACTTTTCAGTCATATCGCTACGATGTCTGTAGTGTGGCAGTTTATAGTGATGTCTAGCACTGGGGCATCATGCCGCAGACATGTAGCATGATGTCCCATCCAGTCGCTACGGGATTTAGTGATAAACTGTATTTCTTCCTTGTATTTTATTTGAAGTAAATAATTGCCCATCAAAGACATAACTGTTAAATGAGATTGACATAACATTACAAAACAAACAAACAATTGAAAGTATCATAATTTCTTTATAATCGATTTCAGTAATGATAGCAACCGGTGTAGTAGGTAACTTAAAATTCCTAAAATTGTACTATTATAAAATTTGCAAAGAATTTTAAATAAAAACAAATAAAAAACTGGAACAATGGAAATGCGGACCTTCATGAACATTAGATAAGTGTAATTATAGTTCAATTTGCACAGCTCAATGCTCACTATTATCGCCATTTCTTTTGCGATGTTCGTTCCGCCTTTGCACGCTTTCTTTGTCCAGGTTTGCGTCCCGCATCTATTTTGGCCGGATGCATTGGAATTTTCCATTGGATGAATGTATGTACTTCGACGTATTGGAATTGAGTTGCTTATTTAAAAATTTTGTAAAGATTCTTGTCTTTTCTGATGATGTTTTTGTGCGCCAAATGGTTTCATCCATTACATATAAAGAGGAAGGGCCAAATAATTTATAATTGCCAGAGCCATATAGTGCGCGACGCAAATCTATAAACTGAGCTTGAGTTACGCTATATAACTTGTTAATTAATTCGGGTATCTTGTGTTGTTTCCAATCAGCAACCTGCTTAAGTTTATTATTTATAGATTCCGAGTTGTTGTTGGTCCAAAGACTCGTGATAGTTTTGTTTTTTAATGGTTTGTACACAAACATTTTAATTTTTTGACTTATGAACTCTTTGAAGTACTGTGCGAAATTGGGATATTGTTTTAAATACATTGCCAGATCGTCTTCTAGTTTTGCAAACTCAGAGTCATCGTGACTGAATATTAGGCCACTGTCTTCATTGATGAGCATTCGAAGTACGGATTTTGTGACAATATCGTCACATCCATGTTTATACAAAGAGTGCCGAATGTTGTCTTTAATATGCTTAGTGCAATATAAAAATTCTGCATTACAAAAATTGGATCTTAGAGCATTTGTCAGAGCTTTTTCATCGTCAGTACCAAATATAAACTTTTCAAATCCAATTTTTTCGCGAATATTCGAAAAGAACTTGTAATATGTGTTTTCGTCTGACTCCCAATGAAGACACAGCGGACCTAAGAAAATAGGGTATTGGTCAGTTTTCCTGTTTACAACGCTTCTATTTTTGTATGACATTGCAGTTACAAAAACCTTAAAAGTTCGGTCTATTCCAATAATGCTTTTATCCTGTCCTGAACAATTTTTGAGCAAGTCTAAAATTTGTTCTGTAGCATACAGTACAATAACCGGGCTTTTTCTTTTTGTCAGAATCACTTCCTGGACATAATCATTTGTGTGAAGTTCACCTAAAATTTCTATTAAATCATCGGCTAGAGTTTTTTTTCCTGGTTCAGATGTTTTAATTTTCTTTTCTCTATAAATTTTGTCTGAATTTGTCTTGAAGATTTTGGCGCAGTAAAGCTATCTTCTTTATTCATCTGTAAATATCTATCCGATGCCTTTGTCTCCCCCATACCATTTACAGCTTCTCTTAGAATGTTTGGATTTGTTCGCCGATATGGCTCATTACGCTTACTGTTTCCATGTGGTTGGTTAATTTTTAAAGACCTTTCCCCACAGTATTCTACCACAGCACGATTTTGGATAAAATGGATTTGACTGGGTGCTTTATTTATAGTTGTTACACGTTTTTTAAACATCTCATCTCCTTTAAGCTTTGTGTAATATCTGTGCAATGAAAGTACATGTTCAGGTTGTGGTTCAATTGGAACATATGTAATATTCTTATTTTCTACTTTTTTTCATACATATTAAATTGTTTTTTGTATAAACCAGACGCAGTCTATTTTCTGATTCAAGCAAAAACGTCTGGTTGACAGTAGTTCCCGCATGCGTGTCCCATACACCACAATCGTCGGGAAATTCATGTTTTCCTTTGTGGTTATTACAACTTATGTCTAGTACGACATAAACATTATTCTTAGGTCCTGGTGGTATATCAGTTAGGCAATTGGTGGTGTTAGTGAGAACTGACAAAATGTCTTCGTTGCTTAAAAATCTGTCATTTTGCTTCAACTGTTTCATGTAACGTTCGCTGTTTTTACAATTAAAACCTTCAATTTCATGATGATCGTTATCATTCTCTTTCTCCATAAAACCATTATGGCTTGAAATATCACTGTCTATTGTATCCATGTATGTATTATCATATTCTTTGACATCATCATCTCCATCAGCTGCATAACAATAAGTAATGTCACCATCCGCAGATTGTGTGTCTCCATCATCACCAATGTTGTCATCATCAGCTGCATCATCCTCATGAAAGCAATCGCTCTCGCAGGCAGACGATCCAGAAGACGATATTTTGCGTTTTGTACTTTGTTGTCGCTTCGTATTTATTCCACGTTCTATAACGTCGGTGACTGCCGCAAAGTGGTTGACGTTGTAATAGACATTTGGTTCCGGCATTTTTCCTATCGAATACCACAATACGGTCAGTGAAGAAGCGGAGTCTAGCGGATTACTTGGATAGAAGATTTTGTTCAGGTACATCCGGACACCATCTTTATCACCATTAACATTTGGGTATATGCTTCTTATTGGGCGCATGATGACATCACTAAGGGCTAGTAAATGCTATGCGTTGGAAAAAGCTCCACTGATACCAGCATCAAAACATGCTTGATCATGATCGCTGGATACCAAGTATATTTCATTGCTAATTGGGTGATTCATATATGTACTCATGTTTTTCACCAACTGTATACATGTTAGATATCTCAGTTGAGTTGCAAGGGCTTCATTGCCGAAGAGTAGTATAGAAATAGCATTATACAGACAATTCCCGTCACCTGAGGTTGTTATGGGATTACCAGATACATCATCGACGTAGCTGGCAATGATATATGCGGCGATGGAATCAACACTTGGGACGTCTGTATGTTGCTTCACAGGAATAGACAGGCGAGGCTTAAAAAGCAGCTCTCTATCAACAGCAGCGGTCAATTTTTCTAGGTCTTTTGATCTTGCAGCCTAAAAAAAATATAATATTCTACAAATACAATTGGAATGAAGCGATATGGTTCAGTCATTCATGATTTGAAGGTCATATATGGCTCAAATTTTCCAATAAATTACTCCAATTTTAATTTTTTAAATTAACCCACACATTCAAACAGTTCTGATATTATTAATAGTTACATTCACTGTTCACACGGGCTACATGGATTCACTTGCTTCGAGTCTTTGTGTCCAGGCACAATTTTGTTTTCCAACAGTACATGGGTACTGATCGAGTTTAGCGCGCTTACGGGCACGGGAAGAAGGCGTACAAAGAAGATATACACTGTTATCCAATAAAGAATATGACATCCGAAGAATGTTTCACGATACAACACAGTAGTTTTAAATACACCACTTAAAAGCTTATTGTTAACTATACTTTTTATTAAAAATTGGAATATTAATATTGTTACTGAAGCGTGACGAAATAATTTGGATTAAGCCTTTTGTTCTTGGTCACTTTAAATTGATCCATAAACTTAAAAAGGCACATGTTCAGTCAGTTTGCTAATTAATGCAAACAATGTATACATAGAGATTGCGGATGCCGGCATATAATCAAAAGTTGATTAAATGGTTCCTCTTTGAACAGTACTGCATGAACCGATTTGTCTCATCATGTATATATGTATATATATATATATATATATATATATATATATATATATATATATATATATATATATATATATATATAACCTTGTTAAGGGTTTTATTTTTCGATGAAGGTAAAACAACGAAAATATGATGCCGAATGTTAATAAATCATTTTACATTCTGTTATTATGTATGCGAAAGATATTTATAATGCTTAAAAAAAATGTATATGAGATACCTCATATATATTTTGTTTTGATTTCGGTTAGAACTAGGCTAATAACTGTATGATGTAAATTTACAAGCTGAAAATCATTTTGCATTCTGTTATTATGCAGCCATGGTGCAAATCAGCCAGAATTCGTCATTTGCATGTGATGTACATTAACTTTACGAAAATTTACATTTGTTATAGAGAGATATTTTTCTTAAGACAAGAAAGTTTCCCGTAAATGCTGAACACATCATTTAGAGTTGTAAAGATACATGATTAAAATGCATATGTTTTAATTATTGCGTTCTGTTCTGTCTATTGGTATTCTTTTATACCTGGGGACCAAATTTTTGCTATCTGGTAGCTATGTGGCGACGCAAACAAGAAATCTACACTGAACGTTGTGATAGAGATATATTGCAGTTTAAAATTTTAACCATTTATAACTTTTAACTAAGTTTTTCATTTACTCACCGTCTCGAGACGTTGCAGTGCACTGACAAAGTCAAACCTTGATTCATTCAAAGAACGACAGGAGAAACACACATAATCCAAATCGAATTTTCCCCATTGTCTTAGTTCTTCTTCATTCATAGACTGACACTGTCTGTGGTACCAATTTCCACACGTACTACAGTAAACACACTCAGATGCACAAGTTGCACTACAACTGCCACAAGGATATTTCTTGGCTCGCTTTGGACCCATTTTGCACAGTTGAATTAAAATAAACAAATATATTTGATGTAGCAAATTATACTCGTTGTAGCATAAATGCAGAAATGATACAAATTTATATTGCGAACTTTATATATACCTTTTAAATCAATTACAAAATAATCTCACCAGTCTCATTAATGTTAGAACATCCTACCTTTTATTTACTTACTACTTTGATTTTTACCGCCTTCTGTTACTTACGTGGACCGCCGCTTTGTCAAAGCATGTACTAGAATAATGGTTTGCATATATACATACCAATTAAATCAATTACAAAATAATCTCACCCTTCTCATGCATTGTCGAACACCCTACTTTTTATCTACTCACTAATTTGATTTGTGCCGCCATCTGTAACTTCCGTGGACCGCCGCTTTGTGACAACATGTACTCAAATAGTTTGATTCGTACCAAAAATTTTGTATTTTGATGACAATTTTTTGGTACCAAACATTTTGTATTTTGATGACAATTGTTTGCCTTACATTTATATGTATGTATTTATAGATCTTCGCATCTGCCTCGCACAAATGATTAACATGCGCAGAAGACTGATTTAGCATCATCATTAAATTTTAAGCAACGACAATATTATTCTTAAATGCAATGACATGAAGTATAAAGAAAATAATGATCAGAAATAAAGAATCATTTACATGATTTCAATTTCTTTTTATATTTAAAACGTCAAGAAGAAATATAATATACTGCTGTAGGCATTAGCGACAACAAATTGTTAACAAAGACAATAACAAATACACGTAAAATTAGTTATAATTTCATGCATATGTTATTGTTGTCATCCTCGTTAATATCTATGGCACTCTGATGGTCCGTTATTTACTTTACAGTGATGCCGTTTATACTTGGAACGTATTGACTGGATCCGCCTTTGACTTGGTAACCAGCATAGGGGATCAATCCAGTAACATTTTCCTCCCTTTTGTCATTTCCATCCGATGTAAATAAACGCGGCATAATTTATCTGTTTCAACAAGATAGTACTCTTTCCAATGTTTTCTTGTGGTTTTGGGTATGTTTCATTTGATTTACATAATGTTTGTGGTGGATTTGGGCAGGTTTTGAGTGGTTTTGGGCAGGTTTTGGGTGGTTTTGGGTGAATCGTGCGGCCCGTCATTGACCGCTTAAATGGCATCAGAACCGATAATCGAACTGAAATCCATGAGGCAGTATCAAACATAAGATGAAGTTGGCAAGCATACAAAGGCAGCGTGACCAGTAAAAGCAAAAATGTCGTTTCTGGCGAAGAAAGTTTTAATTTTTCAATGATTAAAGCTTCAAAACTCTCTTTGAATGAGCCGAAGAGCAATTCTTTTTCGCATAACGGCATAAGAAACAAGTTTATTTGCCAATTCGCAGCTGCTGGTTTTCTGTACGTTTGTTTACGTGGTTTTTACAAATAATGACATTTTTATTTATATATTTGTTGTTTGTTTTATTATTTTTATATATTTTTTTAATTTTTGATTTTGTTGATTGTATCCGATAAAGTTCTGCAACGATATCTGTAATACATATGGTGTCAACACATGCTGGAACACCTGCGGGGATCACCATCGGTCGAAAACTTCTGGTGGGAGCACGAATGGTGCTAAATGAAGTCGACAAACCTAAAGTTTGTCCACTCTGAAGTCTATCATCATCTGATTGTGTTTTGTGCTGGCCGTAAGCTAATGCGATAATTGCATAAAACACGTGTCGTCATAAGCAAAGAGTCCAGTTCCTTTTAGTGATATTGTGTTTAAAACGTAGTGATCAGATCTGTATTCATTTGACATTGATTTTCGCCAGCATGGGCCGCCTTGTAATCATCATGCGCGATAATGGTTTTGAAAATGCTCTAATATATTTCGATATGCTTTACATCTGAGAGCGATAGCTTTATCTATGTCCGCCATATGCTCTTCCTTAAATGTTCCAACAATGTCTTTGGTTCTAGCGGCGTAGAACTTTATAAACGGACTATCGCCACCAGTACGGATTAGAAAAATCAAATTTGACCCGCATCACGAACATGTCTTCGTAAGTATTATCTGTTTTGGTTTGATAACACAACGTATCAGTGTTAGAAACTGTTGGGCTCAGTCTCTATATTTTGATTTGATCGAGTTGTAGCTTAAAGTCATACATTAGCCATTTAGACGTCTTTAGACGTTTAAGTCTATCTTGAACATTGGTTCTGAGCAAGGACATAATTAGTTCTTGGCAATGACTTTAATTAATTGGCTTTGAGCAGTGATTAAGTTTCGGGCCTTTTAAAAGGTTTAGTGTAATTTCAGACATTTTCTGTTGCATTGTTTTTCTTTTAAAGGATTCGATCTGAATTGTATATCTAGGGATGTATTCTAATATATGGTTAGAAGTTTGGTTCTTAGCGCAGACATGACCAATAGGCGTGTGAATAGTGTGGTTCTGAGCCGGGACGCGAAATTGTGCATAAAAATATATGGGTTCTGAGCTAGAATATTTAATAAATGATGTTTGTCAGCAGTGATCGTAACTTTCGCTAGCAATGGCAGCTTGTTCTTGTTCTCTGGTTTAACGTTTTGTTCTTTGCCAGGACAAAGCTGGTTCTCAGCGGGGACATACATATACAACGTGTAAATATTCTGGTTCTTTCCAAAATCTAAGTCTACTTTATACTTTTGGTTCTGATAAGGGACATAACTGCTTATGGACATAAAATTTGGGCCTTTTCTTATGTTCCCTTGAAGTTCGGATACAATAAAATGATTTTCGCCCTGATTAGGGAAATTCGGTACGTGTAGATCACTTAGTGTCTCTCTTAGCATGGTTCTGATGGATGATATAAACGATTCTGTGGCTATAAGACATTTATAGAGGTTTAGGTCTATTTTAAGGCTTGATTCTGAGCAAAGACGATTGTTTCTGGGCAAAAACTTAATTGGTCATGGGCATATATATACAAGTAGGGCGTGCTAATAAGTTTACTTGAAGTGCAAACATTCTATCATGCTATTTTTATTATAAAGGACTCGTTTAGCTTGGGGTTGCATATAGATATATGTAGGTATATACTCAAATGTCTGTGTATAAGCTTGGTTCTGAGCGCGGATCATAAGTCTTGAATAACATGGTTCTGCGCTTGGATTCTAACGTATCCATAGCAATAAATGAATTTTGAGCTTGA
The DNA here is from genome assembly GCA_016617855.1 of Megalonaias nervosa. Classification (NCBI taxonomy): domain Eukaryota; kingdom Metazoa; phylum Mollusca; class Bivalvia; order Unionida; family Unionidae; genus Megalonaias; species Megalonaias nervosa. The sequence goes on along the minus strand of JAECUM010011465.1, from coordinate 19,122 downwards.
ATATTTCTTAAAATCTCATTAAAAGTCTGTTTCTCAGGCATAACCTTCTTGGAGTTATGGCCGAGAAACAGTTTGTTGTCTTTTTCAATGTCTGATTCTGTGCAGGGACAAAGTTGGTTCTCGGAAGGGGGAGGGTTATACATATCTAACGTGTAAACTAATTCAGTTCTAAGAGAAAAGACGCCCAAAGGATTATCTCTGCGGTTGGTTCCGGTGGAGGAGGTAGATGATCCTGTGGACACAAGAGGTCTACGTGCGTTAATGTCTGATTGGGGACATAGCTGTTTATTTGCAATTTATATACTCAAGTGTCTGTTTATAAGCTTGGTCCAGAACGGGGACATTACCAAAAGGCGTGAGAAAGGGTATTCTGAGCCTGGACATGAAATTATCCATAGAAACAAGGTGGTTGTGAGCAAGAACATTTAAGAAAATCTCATTAAGAGTCTGTTTCTCAGCAACAACGTGACTTGTGTTTAGCAAGAATATGTTACGCGTACACACACACACACACACACACACACACACACACAAATAATCTTTTTACGACAAATGTCTCAAGTAGAAACAAAGAGGCACTAATTGATATTCATATCTTACTATATCTCTCTTCGTTTCTGCCTCAACCTCTCTTCACAGATACACACGAGCACGCATGCCAGGACATGTGTTATCACACATAAATTAAATTTTAATATTTTGAGTTGCCATGTATATTTAATTTGTGTTGTGTGTTTGATCTTCGTCCGTAAATGAAGGTAGTAGTTTGGCCTACCCGATTATTCTCATGTTTTTGCAATGTTTGTAACTTATGCAGAAGTTGTTTACTAATATACAAATTCAAGATCTAGCTTTATTTACAAACTTAGAATGTTCCGGAAGCGAACTTGTGACCCACATCCTGGTTATTTTATTGTGTCTGATGTTTTTTTTTAATATACGTTTGTGATAAACAACATTATTCATTCCTATCTTAAGATGTTACGTATATGTAATTAAATTACTTGTGTGTTGGTTTTGAATTTCTTTTTATTTTGTTTTTGTTTCATTATATTTTATTGTAAGGATAATATTTTTACTGGATTTGACATTTTCCCCAGTAAATATAGTTCAGTTCATTTAGCCTGATTAGAACGCAAAAATAATGTCAGGAGGCGTTTGATAGGTTAAAAGCCATACTTAAAAGTGCGCCGTTTCTTACAGCTCCAAATTTCAGTCAATCTTTTAAACTCTCTTTTTATTTTGTTTTTGTTTCATTACATTTTATTGTAAGGATAATATTTTTTACTGGATTTGACATTTTTCCTAGTAAATTTAGTTCAGTTCTTTTAGCGTGATTAGAACACAAAAATATTGCTACGTTATATTTTTAGCTGACCTAGTTCATGACCTTGGTTCCGATTTTGTAAACATTGAGTTAAAATGATTGGTTATTACCAAGATCATGTTCAACCCACGTGTTAGTCTGTTGTAAACAGTTTTATTTTTAAATTTATTTCCAGTGTGGGAATCTGATTCTTAGATGGGGCTATTCTAGCCTACGTGCAAATTGGCATTTTTTTTTACTGCGCTGTTCAAGTTAAGTGACCACGTGGGCCATCATGTGATCTAAAGTCGCGGGTTAAAACAGACGTTTTGTAGTGGATTTAATCAGTCGTAAATATATACCTTCGGGCTCAAGGTATTTGTCTTGTTGCTGCCATTTGATTTGAGTTTTTATTTAAAATAATTTATTCACCCTGGAAAAATACTCTTCTTCGACGAAATTCTTGGACAAAGACATTTACTAAATTATTCGGAATTCAAAAGCCGGAATTATATTCTTGGTGACTCAACAAGAAACTGTTGACACATCAACACAAACTGGTAATTGAGGACGTCATTGCCTTCCATATTGGAACTTCATCAAGATTCGAACTTGGATTCAATTAGAAATTTTAGTGATAGGACTTATATTTTTGAATTCTAGGATTAATTTTGGATTATATTCACAAACCGTAAGTTCTATTTCATAGTATTGCCTTGTTTTCTAGGGAAATAAATTATTTTGTTAAAATTTACAAAGCTTGTTGACTTCACTCTTTCTTTTGTTACTTTTGTACGAGCCTACACGTAACAAAATAAAATTGGGGTCTCGTCCGTGGGATATATGAATTTTGGCTAAAATATTTCAAAAAAGTTGTTTTTGAAATTTAATTTCCCCTAGTTTTCAGAATATTTTAAATCCAAAGTACTATTTCATATTTTGTTTGAAATTTTTAGTGGAATCAACAGGCTTTTTTTCACAATGTCATCAAAAGTAGAGACTTTTCTTTCTAGTCCTACTCAGGAGCAGTTGGATAGTTTGAAAAAAGATGAGTTGCTTGAACTTGCCAGAAAATATAATCTTTCTGAGGCAAAATCTTCCCTAACCAAGCAAGAAATTAAAAACATTTTGATCCAGTATTTGGTACAAAAGAATGTTTTCGATAAAACTGTTTTGGCTTCGGTCAGTAAGTCTGTATCAGACTCTGACATAAAAGTAAAGGAATTAAAAATGAAATATAAGATGGAATTAGAGTTAAGGAAGCTCGAGCTTCAGAAAGAGGAGAGAAAAACAAATGCACCTGCAATTGGAAAAAGAAAAAGAAGAAATACATTTAAAAAAGAAGAAAAACACATGTTATTTGAAAAAGAGGAGAGAGAGAGAGAGAGAGAGAGAGAGAGAGAGAGAGAGAGAGAGAGAGAGAGAGAGAGAGAGAGAGAGAGAGAGAGAGAGAGAGAGAGAGAGAGAAACAATTGCAGTTGCAATTTGAGAAAGAGGAGAGAGAAAGAGACATTTGGATAGTTTGAAAACAAATGAAATTGCAATTTAAGAAAGAGAAGAGAGACAAAGATAAACAAATGAAATTGGAGTTACAGAAAGAACAAATGTAATTAGAAGAGAGGGAGACAGACAAACAGATGCAAAATGAGAAGGATGAAAGGGAATTTCAAATTAAAATGAAAGACTTAGAGCTGGCAAAAGGAAAACACTCTCCTACTTTTGATGTTTTCAAAAATATCAAGTTAGTGCCCCCTTTTCTGGAAAAAGAAGTAGACAGATATTTTCCTCGTTTTGAAAAAATTGCGGAAAATTTGAAATGGTCAAGGGAGCATTGGACTCTGTTATTATAATCTGTACATACTGGTAGAGCTAGTGATATTTATTTTTCACTGTCACTAGAGCAGAATGCTGACTATGATGTGGTTAAGGACTGTAGTTTGAAGGGTTATGAGTTAGTCCCCGAGGCTTATCGGCAAAAATTCAAGAATTCTAGAAAATCAACTCACCAGACCTATGTCGAATTTGCCTACGAAAAAGCACAACAGTTTGACAGGTGGTACTCTTCTAGAAAGGTCAACAAAGATTACGAAAGTCTCAGACAGCTCATGTTAGTTGAAGAGTTTAAGAACTGTGTCCATAGTGACATTAAGACTTATCTTGACGAGCATGAGATCGAAACCTTGGAAAATGCTGCTCCTGCTGCTGACAAGTATTTCTGAACTCATAAAGTTTCTGTTGTAGGCAAGTCTTTCACTCACCAGTCTTCAAGTAAAAAGGTATTTCAACCTAATACGGCTCCTTCTAAAACTCAATCTGGTACAACTTTTAAAAATCAAGCTTCTGATAAGCCTGATTCAAAATCCTTGTCTCTTCCTATGTGTACCTATTGCAAGATGAAAGGACACGTTATTTCTGACTGCTTCAAATTGAAATATAAGCATCAGAATCAAGAGACACCTATCCCAAATACTCTTATTTCAAAGAGGTCAAGGTCACGGTCATGTATTGAAAGCAATACATTTGTTGGGTATAATAAACCCCAGTCTGATTTTATTATGGAGAATTATGACCCATTCATGTCGAAGGGTTCTATATCACTCTTGGGTGATTTGACCAATCCTATCCCTCTTAAAATTTTAAGGGATACAGGAGTTTCTCAGAGTCTTTTATTATCAGGTACTTTTCCTTTTTATGAGAAGTCTTGTTCTAATGAGAGTGTTCTCATTCAGGGAGTAGAGTGTGGATTTGTTAATGTTCCTCTCCATTGTGTAAATTTGTCATTAGACTTAGTTTCAGGACCTGTGACAGTCGGTGTAGTGTCTTCTTTACCCGTTGATGGTATTCATTTGTTACTAGGCAACGACCTATCTGGAGACAAGGTTGTGGGTAATCCACTTGTAACTGACAAGCCTTCTTTGGATCAGAAAGTTGATCCTATTGAAAAAGAATTTCCTGATTTATACCCAGCTTGTGCAGTTACAAGAGCTATGGCAAAGAAAGCTCTTGATAATGATTTTGATAAGGAAAATATTCCTTTAGCTGGCACGTGTATTGGTCAGGCTTTTGCTGAGGCTACTGTTACTCCTTGTTTGGATCAATCAAAAGGTATTGATCACAGTGATCCTCTTTTAACTACTCGTTCTCTTTTATATCATCAGGGTGACAAACGACAATCACTTGTCATCGAACAGGAAAAATGTCCTGAGATCTCCTGTTTGTTTCAGAGGGCCATTAGTGAAACTGAAGCCACTGAAGCACCTGTCTGTTATTTCATTAAAAATGGAATTCTTCTGAGAAAATGGAGACCTCCCGTGGTACCTGCTAATGACGAATGGTCAGTGAACTACCAGATTGTAGTTCCAAAATCTTACAGACAGGAAATACTTAGTCTGGCCCATGAAACTCCTCTGGCTGGTCATTTAGGGATTAATAAGACTTACCACAAGATCTTGACTCACTTTTATTGGCCAAAAATCTAAAGTGATGTTTGTAAATACTGTAGATCTTGTCATACTTGTCCAATGGTAGGAAATCCCAATCAGAAGATACCTAAGGCTCATCTGCAACCTATTCCTGCATCTGACGAACCATTTAGCAGAATAATGGTCGATTGTGTTGGTCCCTTACCTAAGAGTAAGTCAGGCAACCAATATTTGTTGACCATTATGTGTGCGTCAATAAGATTCACAGAGGAAATTCCTTTGAGGAATATTAAAACCAAAACTATAGTAAAAGCTTTGATAAAGTTTTTTTTTTACTCAGTTTGGTCTTCCTAAATCTGTGCAATCTGGTCTAAGGTCAAATTTTATGTCTGGAATTTTCTAGCTAGTTATGCTTGAGTTTGGCACTCAGTAATTCAAGTCAAAAGTGAAATTATGGTTTCACAGAACTTTAATTGAGAGAAGTTTTCAGTCTTGTAATAGAGTTCATTCTCTCTTGCCCATTCTTCAAAATCTTCTTCAAATTATATTTTACGGCCCTTATCAAAGTTAAGAAGAAAATGAATGAGTTAAATTATAATAATAGTACTCTGCTCTAAATAAATTAATGCAGTACCATTATAATGAAAGAGATAGCCAATTTAGTTGTACCTGTCCCACTCACTGCGGATTTAAGTGAAGGAATTCAATCGGACACTATTGCTTTTGGAGTGACAAATCTTCGGAATTCAGAAATTATGAAAAATCTGGACCAGAAACTTTTACATTTGCAACAACAGGAAAAGAATAAACTTGAACAGCTATTATTTGAATATGAGCACTTATTTCCAGATGTTCCTATAAGAACAAACAAAATTTTTCATGACGTTGAAATTGTGAATTCTAAAACCTGTGAAACAACACCCATACAGGATCAACCCTCTCAAACAGGAATACTTGAAAAAGGAAATTCAGTATTTAGAGTAGAATGATTTCATAGAGCCCAGTAAAAGTGATTGGAGTTCACCATGTATACTTCTCCCGGAACCGGATAAAACTTTCCGTATGTGCACTCATTGTAGAAAGGTGAACAGTGTGACAAAAACAGATTCATTTCCATTACCAGGAATCGATGACTGCATTGATAAAATTGGAAATGCCAAGTACGTCACCAAATTTTACCTTCTGAAAGGATTTTGGCAAATTCCACTAACGGAAAGAGGAATGGAAATTTCGGCTTTTGTGACTCCAGATGGACTCTATCAATATGACGTAATGCCGTTCGGGATGATGGGTACCTCAAGTACCTTTCAACGTTTGATGAATAAAATTACCTCTGGTCTAGACAATTGTGATGCTTACATCGGTGATGTCATCATCTACAACGACACCTGGAAAGATAATCTAGCAACAATTCGGAAATTCTTTGACAGACTCACTATGCGAGTTGACAAACAATTTATCTAAAGGTGAGTTCTGCCGTGTTTGTGTAACTTTTCTAGGAGATATTGTAGGACATGGACAAGTTAAACCTATAGATGCTAAGGTCAAGGCTATCTATAAATTCCCTGTGCCTGTCAGTAAAATGCAACTGATGCGATTTTTAGGTATGGCTGGATACTATCGGAAATTTTGTTCCAATTTTTCTAATGTTGCTGAACCCTGACAATCTTGTTGAGCAAGAAAAACAGGTTTCTTTGGACTGATAAATGTCAGGAGGCTTTTGATAGGTTAAACGCCATACTTAAAAGTGCGCCGGTTCTTACAGCTCCAAATTTCAGTCAATCTTTTAAACTCTCTCTTGATGCAAGTGATATTGGGGTTGGAGCAGTATTGATTCAAGAAAATAGAAATGGTGTTAATCATCCAGTGTGCTATTTATCTTAGAAATTAAATAAACACCAAAGAAATTACTCAACAATCGAGAAGGAATTTCTGGCTTTAATATTGACATTACAGCATTTTGAAGTTTATCTTACTTCAGCTCCTTCTCCGGTTGTTGTGTTTAGTGATCACAACTCCCTTACTTTCATCGACAAGATGAAAAATAAAAATCAAAGATTATTAAGTTGGAGTTGGTTTTTACAAGAATATAATCTTGACATCAGGCACATCAAGAGAAAAGATAATTTAATTGCAGATGCACTTTCCCGTGTATAGAAATATTATTTCATATTCTCTTTATATAATTCATAAGAGTTCTTATGTAATTTTGTTTTACTTCGTGTATAATTTACATATGGTAAAAAGAAAGCTTTATGACATAAATCTTTCTTTCTATGGGGGGGGAGTGTTACATATATGTAATTAAATTACTTGTGTGTTGTTTTTGAATCTCTTTTTATTTTGTTTTTGTTTCATTACATTTTATTGTAAGGATAATATTTTTTACTGGATTTGACATTTTTCCTAGTAAATTTAGTTCAGTTCTTTTAGCGTGATTAGAACACAAAAATATTGCTACGTTATATTTTTAGCTGACCTAGTTCATGACCTTGGTTCCGATTTTGTAAACATTGAGTTAAAATGATTGGTTATTACCAAGATCATGTTCAACCCACGTGTTAGTCTGTTGTAAACAGTTTTATTTTTAAATTTATTTCCAGTGTGGGAATCTGATTCTTAGATGGGGCTATTCTAGCCTACGTGCAAATTGGCATTTTTTTTTTTACTGCGCTGTTCAAGTTAAGTGACCACGTGGGCCATCATGTGATCTAAAGTCGCGGGTTAAAACAGACGTTTTGTAGTGGATTTAATCAGTCGTAAATATATACCTTCGGGCTCAAGGTATTTGTCTTGTTGCTGCCATTTGATTTGAGTTTTTATTTAAAATAATTTATTCACCCTGGAAAAATACTCTTCTTCGACGAAATTCTTGGACAAAGACATTTACTAAATTATTCGGAATTCAAAAGCCGGAATTATATTCTTGGTGACTCAACAAGAAACTGTTGACACATCAACACAAACTGGTAATTGAGGACGTCATTGCCTTCCATATTGGAACTTCATCAAGATTCGAACTTGGATTCAATTAGAAATTTTAGTGATAGGACTTATATTTTTGAATTCTAGGATTAATTTTGGATTATATTCACAAACCGTAAGTTCTATTTCATAGTATTGCCTTGTTTTCTAGGGAAATAAATTATTTTGTTAAAATTTACAAAGCTTGTTGACTTCACTCTTTCTTTTGTTACTTTTGTACGAGCCTACACGTAACAAAATAAAATTGGGGTCTCGTCCGTGGGATATATGAATTTTGGCTAAAATATTTCAAAAAAGTTGTTTTTGAAATTTAATTTCCCCTAGTTTTCAGAATATTTTAAATCCAAAGTACTATTTCATATTTTGTTTGAAATTTTTAGTGGAATCAACAGGCTTTTTTTCACAATGTCATCAAAAGTGGAGACTTTTCTTTCTAGTCCTACTCAGGAGCAGTTGGATAGTTTGAAAAAAGGTGAGTTGCTTGAACTTGCCAGAAAATATAATCTTTCTGAGGCAAAATCTTCCCTAACCAAGCAAGAAATTAAAAACATTTTGATCCAGTATTTGGTACAAAAGAATGTTTTCGATAAAACTGTTTTGGCTTCGGTCAGTAAGTCTGTATCAGACTCTGACATAAAAGTAAAGGAATTAAAAATGAAATATAAGATGGAATTAGAGTTAAGGAAGCTCGAGCTTCAGAAAGAGGAGAGAAAAACAAATGCACCTGCAATTGGAAAAAGAAAAAGAAGAAATACATTTAAAAAAGAAGAAAAACACATGTTATTTGAAAAAGAGGAGAGAGAGAGAGAGAGAGAGAGAGAGAGAGAGAGAGAGAGAGAGAGAGAGAGAGAGAGAGAGAGAGAGAGAGAGAGAGAGAGAGAGAGAGAGAGAAACAATTGCAGTTGCAATTTGAGAAAGAGGAGAGAGAAAGAGACATTTGGATAGTTTGAAAACAAATGAAATTGCAATTTAAGAAAGAGAAGAGAGACAAAGATAAACAAATGAAATTGGAGTTACAGAAAGAACAAATGTAATTAGAAGAGAGGGAGACAGACAAACAGATGCAAAATGAGAAGGATGAAAGGGAATTTCAAATTAAAATGAAAGACTTAGAGCTGGCAAAAGGAAAACACTCTCCTACTTTTGATGTTTTCAAAAATATCAAGTTAGTGCCCCCTTTTCTGGAAAAAGAAGTAGACAGATATTTTCCTCGTTTTGAAAAAATTGCGGAAAATTTGAAATGGTCAAGGGAGCATTGGACTCTGTTATTATAATCTGTACATACTGGTAGAGCTAGTGATATTTATTTTTCACTGTCACTAGAGCAGAATGCTGACTATGATGTGGTTAAGGACTGTAGTTTGAAGGGTTATGAGTTAGTCCCCGAGGCTTATCGGCAAAAATTCAAGAATTCTAGAAAATCAACTCACCAGACCTATGTCAAATTTGCATACGAAAAAGCACAACAGTTTGACAGGTGGTACTCTTCTAGAAAGGTCAACAAAGATTACGAAAGTCTCAGACAGCTCATGTTAGTTGAAGAGTTTAAGAACTGTGTCCATAGTGACATTAAGACTTATCTTGACGAGCATGAGATCGAAACCTTGGAAAATGCTGCTCCTGCTGCTGACAAGTATTTCTGAACTCATAAAGTTTCTGTTGTAGGCAAGTCTTTCACTCACCAGTCTTCAAGTAAAAAGGTATTTCAACCTAATACGGCTCCTTCTAAAACTCAATCTGGTACAACTTTTAAAAATCAAGCTTCTGATAAGCCTGATTCAAAATCCTTGTCTCTTCCTATGTGTACCTATTGCAAGATGAAAGGACACGTTATTTCTGACTGCTTCAAATTGAAATATAAGCATCAGAATCAAGAGACACCTATCCCAAATACTCTTATTTCAAAGAGGTCAAGGTCACGGTCATGTATTGAAAGCAATACATTTGTTGGGTATAATAAACCCCAGTCTGATTTTATTATGGAGAATTATGACCCATTCATGTCGAAGGGTTCTATATCACTCTTGGGTGATTTGACCAATCCTATCCCTCTTAAAATTTTAAGGGATACAGGAGTTTCTCAGAGTCTTTTATTATCAGGTACTTTTCCTTTTTATGAGAAGTCTTGTTCTAATGAGAGTGTTCTCATTCAGGGAGTAGAGTGTGGATTTGTTAATGTTCCTCTCCATTGTGTAAATTTGTCATTAGACTTAGTTTCAGGACCTGTGACAGTCGGTGTAGTGTCTTCTTTACCCGTTGATGGTATTCATTTGTTACTAGGCAACGACCTATCTGGAGACAAGGTTGTGGGTAATCCACTTGTAACTGACAAGCCTTCTTTGGATCAGAAAGTTGATCCTATTGAAAAAGAATTTCCTGATTTATACCCAGCTTGTGCAGTTACAAGAGCTATGGCAAAGAAAGCTCTTGATAATGATTTTGATAAGGAAAATATTCCTTTAGCTGGCACGTGTATTGGTCAGGCTTTTGCTGAGGCTACTGTTACTCCTTGTTTGGATCAATCAAAAGGTATTGATCACAGTGATCCTCTTTTAACTACTCGTTCTCTTTTATATCATCAGGGTGACAAACGACAATCACTTGTCATCGAACAGGAAAAATGTCCTGAGATCTCCTGTTTGTTTCAGAGGGCCATTAGTGAAACTGAAGCCACTGAAGCACCTGTCTGTTATTTCATTAAAAATGGAATTCTTCTGAGAAAATGGAGACCTCCCGTGGTACCTGCTAATGACGAATGGTCAGTGAACTACCAGATTGTAGTTCCAAAATCTTACAGACAGGAAATACTTAGTCTGGCCCATGAAACTCCTCTGGCTGGTCATTTAGGGATTAATAAGACTTACCACAAGATCTTGACTCACTTTTATTGGCCAAAAATCTAAAGTGATGTTTGTAAATACTGTAGATCTTGTCATACTTGTCCAATGGTAGGAAATCCCAATCAGAAGATACCTAAGGCTCATCTGCAACCTATTCCTGCATCTGACGAACCATTTAGCAGAATAATGGTCGATTGTGTTGGTCCCTTACCTAAGAGTAAGTCAGGCAACCAATATTTGTTGACCATTATGTGTGCGTCAATAAGATTCACAGAGGAAATTCCTTTGAGGAATATTAAAACCAAAACTATAGTAAAAGCTTTGATAAAGTTTTTTTTTTACTCAGTTTGGTCTTCCTAAATCTGTGCAATCTGGTCTAAGGTCAAATTTTATGTCTGGAATTTTCTAGCTAGTTATGCTTGAGTTTGGCACTCAGTAATTCAAGTCAAAAGTGAAATTATGGTTTCACAGAACTTTAATTGAGAGAAGTTTTCAGTCTTGTAATAGAGTTCATTCTCTCTTGCCCATTCTTCAAAATCTTCTTCAAATTATATTTTACGGCCCTTATCAAAGTTAAGAAGAAAATGAATGAGTTAAATTATAATAATAGTACTCTGCTCTAAATAAATTAATGCAGTACCATTATAATGAAAGAGATAGCCAATTTAGTTGTACCTGTCCCACTCACTGCGGATTTAAGTGAAGGAATTCAATCGGACACTATTGCTTTTGGAGTGACAAATCTTCGGAATTCAGAAATTATGAAAAATCTGGACCAGAAACTTTTACATTTGCAACAACAGGAAAAGAATAAACTTGAACAGCTATTATTTGAATATGAGCACTTATTTCCAGATGTTCCTATAAGAACAAACAAAATTTTTCATGACGTTGAAATTGTGAATTCTAAAACCTGTGAAACAACACCCATACAGGATCAACCCTCTCAAACAGGAATACTTGAAAAAGGAAATTCAGTATTTAGAGTAGAATGATTTCATAGAGCCCAGTAAAAGTGATTGGAGTTCACCATGTATACTTCTCCCGAAACCGGATAAAACTTTCCGTATGTGCACTGATTGTAGAAAGGTGAACAGTGTGACAAAAACAGATTCATTTCCATTACCAGGAATCGATGACTGCATTGATAAAATTGGAAATGCCAAGTACGTCACCAAATTTTACCTTCTGAAAGGATTTTGGCAAATTCCACTAACGGAAAGAGGAATGGAAATTTCGGCTTTTGTGACTCCAGATGGACTCTATCAATATGACGTAATGCCGTTCGGGATGATGGGTACCTCAAGTACCTTTCAACGTTTGATGAATAAAATTACCTCTGGTCTAGACAATTGTGATGCTTACATCGGTGATGTCATCATCTACAACGACACCTGGAAAGATAATCTAGCAACAATTCGGAAATTCTTTGACAGACTCACTATGCGAGTTGACAAACAATTTATCTAAAGGTGAGTTCTGCCGTGTTTGTGTAACTTTTCTAGGAGATATTGTAGGACATGGACAAGTTAAACCTATAGATGCTAAGGTCAAGGCTATCTATAAATTCCCTGTGCCTGTCAGTAAAATGCAACTGATGCGATTTTTAGGTATGGCTGGATACTATCGGAAATTTTGTTCCAATTTTTCTAATGTTGCTGAACCCTGACAATCTTGTTGAGCAAGAAAAACAGGTTTCTTTGGACTGATAAATGTCAGGAGGCTTTTGATAGGTTAAACGCCATACTTAAAAGTGCGCCGGTTCTTACAGCTCCAAATTTCAGTCAATCTTTTAAACTCTCTCTTGATGCAAGTGATGTTGGGGTTGGAGCAGTATTGATTCAAGAAAATAGAAATGGTGTTAATCATCCAGTGTGCTATTTATCTTAGGAATTAAATAAACACCAAAGAAATTACTCAACAATCGAGAAGGAATTTCTGGCTTTAATATTGACATTACAGCATTTTGAAGTTTATCTTACTTCAGCTCCTTCTCCGGTTGTTGTGTTTAGTGATCACAACTCCCTTACTTTCATCGACAAGATGAAAAATAAAAATCAAAGATTATTAAGTTGGAGTTGGTTTTTACAAGAATATAATCTTGACATCAGGCACATCAAGAGAAAAGATAATTTAATTGCAGATGCACTTTCCCGTGTATAGAAATATTATTTCATATTCTCTTTATATAATTCATAAGAGTTCTTATGTAATTTTGTTTTACTTCGTGTATAATTTACATATGGTAAAAAGAAAGCTTTATGACATAAATCTTTCTTTCTATGGGGGGGGAGTGTTACATATATGTAATTAAATTACTTGTGTGTTGTTTTTGAATCTCTTTTTATTTTGTTTTTGTTTCATTACATTTTATTGTAAGGATAATATTTTTTACTGGATTTGACATTTTTCCTAGTAAATTTAGTTCAGTTCTTTTAGCGTGATTAGAACACAAAAATATTGCTACGTTATATTTTTAGCTGACCTAGTTCATGACCTTGGTTCCGATTTTGTAAACATTGAGTTAAAATGATTGGTTATTACCAAGATCATGTTCAACCCACGTGTTAGTCTGTTGTAAACAGTTTTATTTTTAAATTTATTTCCAGTGTGGGAATCTGATTCTTAGATGGGGCTATTCTAGCCTACGTGCAAATTGGCATTTTTTTTTTACTGCGCTGTTCAAGTTAAGTGACCACGTGGGCCATCATGTGATCTAAAGTCGCGGGTTAAAACAGACGTTTTGTAGTGGATTTAATCAGTCGTAAATATATACCTTCGGGCTCAAGGTATTTGTCTTGTTGCTGCCATTTGATTTGAGTTTTTATTTAAAATAATTTATTCACCCTGGAAAAATACTCTTCTTCGACGAAATTCTTGGACAAAGACATTTACTAAATTATTCGGAATTCAAAAGCCGGAATTATATTCTTGGTGACTCAACAAGAAACTGTTGACACATCAACACAAACTGGTAATTGAGGACGTCATTGCCTTCCATATTGGAACTTCATCAAGATTCGAACTTGGATTCAATTAGAAATTTTAGTGATAGGACTTATATTTTTGAATTCTAGGATTAATTTTGGATTATATTCACAAACCGTAAGTTCTATTTCATAGTATTGCCTTGTTTTCTAGGGAAATAAATTATTTTGTTAAAATTTACAAAGCTTGTTGACTTCACTCTTTCTTTTGTTACTTTTGTACGAGCCTACACGTAACAAAATAAAATTGGGGTCTCGTCCGTGGGATATATGAATTTTGGCTAAAATATTTCAAAAAAGTTGTTTTTGAAATTTAATTTCCCCTAGTTTTCAGAATATTTTAAATCCAAAGTACTATTTCATATTTTGTTTGAAATTTTTAGTGGAATCAACAGGCTTTTTTTCACAATGTCATCAAAAGTGGAGACTTTTCTTTCTAGTCCTACTCAGGAGCAGTTGGATAGTTTGAAAAAAGATGAGTTGCTTGAACTTGCCAGAAAATATAATCTTTCTGAGGCAAAATCTTCCCTAACCAAGCAAGAAATTAAAAACATTTTGATCCAGTATTTGGTACAAAAGAATGTTTTCGATAAAACTGTTTTGGCTTCGGTCAGTAAGTCTGTATCAGACTCTGACATAAAAGTAAAGGAATTAAAAATGAAATATAAGATGGAATTAGAGTTAAGGAAGCTCGAGCTTCAGAAAGAGGAGAGAAAAACAAATGCACCTGCAATTGGAAAAAGAAAAAGAAGAAATACATTTAAAAAAGAAGAAAAACACATGTTATTTGAAAAAGAGGAGAGAGAGAGAGAGAGAGAGAGAGAGAGAGAGAGAGAGAGAGAGAGAGAGAGAGAGAGAAACAATTGCAGTTGCAATTTGAGAAAGAGGAGAGAGAAAGAGACATTTGGATAGTTTGAAAACAAATGAAATTGCAATTTAAGAAAGAGAAGAGAGACAAAGATAAACAAATGAAATTGGAGTTACAGAAAGAACAAATGTAATTAGAAGAGAGGGAGACAGACAAACAGATGCAAAATGAGAAGGATGAAAGGGAATTTCAAATTAAAATGAAAGACTTAGAGCTGGCAAAAGGAAAACACTCTCCTACTTTTGATGTTTTCAAAAATATCAAGTTAGTGCCCCCTTTTCTGGAAAAAGAAGTAGACAGATATTTTCCTCGTTTTGAAAAAATTGCGGAAAATTTGAAATGGTCAAGGGAGCATTGGACTCTGTTATTATAATCTGTACATACTGGTAGAGCTAGTGATATTTATTTTTCACTGTCACTAGAGCAGAATGCTGACTATGATGTGGTTAAGGACTGTAGTTTGAAGGGTTATGAGTTAGTCCCCGAGGCTTATCGGCAAAAATTCAAGAATTCTAGAAAATCAACTCACCAGACCTATGTCAAATTTGCATACGAAAAAGCACAACAGTTTGACAGGTGGTACTCTTCTAGAAAGGTCAACAAAGATTACGAAAGTCTCAGACAGCTCATGTTAGTTGAAGAGTTTAAGAACTGTGTCCATAGTGACATTAAGACTTATCTTGACGAGCATGAGATCGAAACCTTGGAAAATGCTGCTCCTGCTGCTGACAAGTATTTCTGAACTCATAAAGTTTCTGTTGTAGGCAAGTCTTTCACTCACCAGTCTTCAAGTAAAAAGGTATTTCAACCTAATACGGCTCCTTCTAAAACTCAATCTGGTACAACTTTTAAAAATCAAGCTTCTGATAAGCCTGATTCAAAATCCTTGTCTCTTCCTATGTGTACCTATTGCAAGATGAAAGGACACGTTATTTCTGACTGCTTCAAATTGAAATATAAGCATCAGAATCAAGAGACACCTATCCCAAATACTCTTATTTCAAAGAGGTCAAGGTCACGGTCATGTATTGAAAGCAATACATTTGTTGGGTATAATAAACCCCAGTCTGATTTTATTATGGAGAATTATGACCCATTCATGTCGAAGGGTTCTATATCACTCTTGGGTGATTTGACCAATCCTATCCCTCTTAAAATTTTAAGGGATACAGGAGTTTCTCAGAGTCTTTTATTATCAGGTACTTTTCCTTTTTATGAGAAGTCTTGTTCTAATGAGAGTGTTCTCATTCAGGGAGTAGAGTGTGGATTTGTTAATGTTCCTCTCCATTGTGTAAATTTGTCATTAGACTTAGTTTCAGGACCTGTGACAGTCGGTGTAGTGTCTTCTTTACCCGTTGATGGTATTCATTTGTTACTAGGCAACGACCTATCTGGAGACAAGGTTGTGGGTAATCCACTTGTAACTGACAAGCCTTCTTTGGATCAGAAAGTTGATCCTATTGAAAAAGAATTTCCTGATTTATACCCAGCTTGTGCAGTTACAAGAGCTATGGCAAAGAAAGCTCTTGATAATGATTTTGATAAGGAAAATATTCCTTTAGCTGGCACGTGTATTGGTCAGGCTTTTGCTGAGGCTACTGTTACTCCTTGTTTGGATCAATCAAAAGGTATTGATCACAGTGATCCTCTTTTAACTACTCGTTCTCTTTTATATCATCAGGGTGACAAACGACAATCACTTGTCATCGAACAGGAAAAATGTCCTGAGATCTCCTGTTTGTTTCAGAGGGCCATTAGTGAAACTGAAGCCACTGAAGCACCTGTCTGTTATTTCATTAAAAATGGAATTCTTCTGAGAAAATGGAGACCTCCCGTGGTACCTGCTAATGACGAATGGTCAGTGAACTACCAGATTGTAGTTCCAAAATCTTACAGACAGGAAATACTTAGTCTGGCCCATGAAACTCCTCTGGCTGGTCATTTAGGGATTAATAAGACTTACCACAAGATCTTGACTCACTTTTATTGGCCAAAAATCTAAAGTGATGTTTGTAAATACTGTAGATCTTGTCATACTTGTCCAATGGTAGGAAATCCCAATCAGAAGATACCTAAGGCTCATCTGCAACCTATTCCTGCATCTGACGAACCATTTAGCAGAATAATGGTAGATTGTGTTGGTCCCTTACCTAAGAGTAAGTCAGGCAACCAATATTTGTTGACCATTATGTGTGCGTCAATAAGATTCACAGAGGAAATTCCTTTGAGGAATATTAAAACCAAAACTATAGTAAAAGCTTTGATAAAGTTTTTTTTTTACTCAGTTTGGTCTTCCTAAATCTGTGCAATCTGGTCTAAGGTCAAATTTTATGTCTGGAATTTTCTAGCTAGTTATGCTTGAGTTTGGCACTCAGTAATTCAAGTCAAAAGTGAAATTATGGTTTCACAGAACTTTAATTGAGAGAAGTTTTCAGTCTTGTAATAGAGTTCATTCTCTCTTGCCCATTCTTCAAAATCTTCTTCAAATTATATTTTACGGCCCTTATCAAAGTTAAGAAGAAAATGAATGAGTTAAATTATAATAATAGTACTCTGCTCTAAATAAATTAATGCAGTACCATTATAATGAAAGAGATAGCCAATTTAGTTGTACCTGTCCCACTCACTGCGGATTTAAGTGAAGGAATTCAATCGGACACTATTGCTTTTGGAGTGACAAATCTTCGGAATTCAGAAATTATGAAAAATCTGGAACAGAAACTTTTACATTTGCAACAACAGGAAAAGAATAAACTTGAACAGCTATTATTTGAATATGAGCACTTATTTCCAGATGTTCCTATAAGAACAAACAAAATTTTTCATGACGTTGAAATTGTGAATTCTAAAACCTGTGAAACAACACCCATACAGGATCAACCCTCTCAAACAGGAATACTTGAAAAAGGAAATTCAGTATTTAGAGTAGAATGATTTCATAGAGCCCAGTAAAAGTGATTGGAGTTCACCATGTATACTTCTCCCGAAACCGGATAAAACTTTCCGTATGTGCACTGATTGTAGAAAGGTGAACAGTGTGACAAAAACAGATTCATTTCCATTACCAGGAATCGATGACTGCATTGATAAAATTGGAAATGCCAAGTACGTCACCAAATTTTACCTTCTGAAAGGATTTTGGCAAATTCCACTAACGGAAAGAGGAATGGAAATTTCGGCTTTTGTGACTCCAGATGGACTCTATCAATATGACGTAATGCCGTTCGGGATGATGGGTACCTCAAGTACCGTTCAACGTTTGATGAATAAAATTACCTCTGGTCTAGACAATTGTGATGCTTACATCGGTGATGTCATCATCTACAACGACACCTGGAAAGATAATCTAGCAACAATTCGGAAATTCTTTGACAGACTCACTATGCGAGTTGACAAACAATTTATCTAAAGGTGAGTTCTGCCGTGTTTGTGTAACTTTTCTAGGAGATATTGTAGGACATGGACAAGTTAAACCTATAGATGCTAAGGTCAAGGCTATCTATAAATTCCCTGTGCCTGTCAGTAAAATACAACTGATGCGATTTTTAGGTATGGCTGGATACTATCGGAAATTTTGTTCCAATTTTTCTAATGTTGCTGAACCCTGACAATCTTGTTGAGCAAGAAAAACAGGTTTCTTTGGACTGATAAATGTCAGGAGGCTTTTGATAGGTTAAACGCCATACTTAAAAGTGCGCCGGTTCTTACAGCTCCAAATTTCAGTCAATCTTTTAAACTCTCTCTTGATGCAAGTGATGTTGGGGTTGGAGCAGTATTGATTCAAGAAAATAGAAATGGTGTTAATCATCCAGTGTGCTATTTATCTTAGAAATTAAATAAACACCAAAGAAATTACTCAACAATCGAGAAGGAATTTCTGGCTTTAATATTGACATTACAGCATTTTGAAGTTTATCTTACTTCAGCTCCTTCTCCGGTTGTTGTGTTTAGTGATCACAACTCCCTTACTTTCATCGACAAGATGAAAAATAAAAATCAAAGATTATTAAGTTGGAGTTGGTTTTTACAAGAATATAATCTTGACATCAGGCACATCAAGAGAAAAGATAATTTAATTGCAGATGCACTTTCCCGTGTATAGAAATATTATTTCATATTCTCTTTATATAATTCATAAGAGTTCTTATGTAATTTTGTTTTACTTCGTGTATAATTTACATATGGTAAAAAGAAAGCTTTATGACATAAATCTTTCTTTCTATGGGGGGGGGGAGTGTTACATATATGTAATTAAATTACTTGTGTGTTGATTTTGAATCTCTTTTTATTTTGTTTTTGTTTCATTACATTTTATTGTAAGGATAATATTTTTTACTGGATTTGACATTTTTCCTAGTAAATTTAGTTCAGTTCTTTTAGCGTGATTAGAACACAAAAATATTGCTACGTTATATTTTTAGCTGACCTAGTTCATGACCTTGGTTCCGATTTTGTAAACATTGAGTTAAAATGATTGGTTATTACCAAGATCATGTTCAACCCACGTGTTAGTCTGTTGTAAACAGTTTTATTTTTAAATTTATTTCCAGTGTGGGAATCTGATTCTTAGATGGGGCTATTCTAGCCTACGTGCAAATTGGCATTTTTTTTTACTGCGCTGTTCAAGTTAAGTGACCACGTGGGCCATCATGTGATCTAAAGTCGCGGGTTAAAACAGACGTTTTGTAGTGGATTTAATCAGTCGTAAATATAT
>JAECUM010011464.1:0-60133 GCA_016617855.1 Megalonaias nervosa | reverse complement strand
AATACAGAATTTTGTAGTATTTTCCAACACTGAATTTTGCCTTTTCTAAGTTCTAAATGAACCCAGACTGAGTCCAAGTCCCTGATTACCAGTATGCATCAAAACAAGCATATAGAGGTATCATTTACGAGCTGAACATACACAATCGAGCTACGGTCAAGTTTGTATCTTACTAACAACCTGCATAACCTAAGCAAGACCTTCCAATCAGCTCCCCAATCTGTTTTTGCCATGACTTGTATTAAATCCAGGGGTTTTGACATTTGTCCATGAGGTATCTGATATGTGGTAGAAAGTTAGTTTATGGTCAAAAATAAAGCCCAAAGATTTATTCTCCTCCACACTTGGAATAAGACAACCATAAAGATAAAACTTTGGGTCATCATGAATATGATGTAATTATCGTAAATGTGCAGTTTCTTTTTATTTCGAAAATATGAGCCATTTTCTTCTGCCCATTCTGAACTTCCTTGATGCTCATCTGTAGCGATGTTCAATGGTATGCACATTCTTGGATCTATAGCACATCGAAAGGTTGTCAGCATATAATGAGCGGTCAGTTCCTGGATGAAAGCATTTCACTATGCTGTTATATTTGATGCTGAACAGGGTAACGGGCAATATCCTGCCCTGAAGATCACTCATCAACTAAGGATACCTTTCAGAAGGGTATTACCCACATTAACTCTTAAGTTTCCATCTTTCAAAAAATTGGAGATAAAATTAGTTATGGATGTCCAAAGACCTGGGTTCATTAAGCTGTACTTCCATGTAGTGTCATAAGCTTTCTCCAAGTCAAAAAAGACAGCAACTAATATGTTCTTTCTTTATGAAAGCATCCTTTAAGTCCAACAAGATGCTCTAAAAGATGCTCTATTGTGCTTCTCAGGCTTCTGAACCCACAATGAACATCAGTAGTTTTGCAAATGCAACATGGTAATGCTAAAGGATGACAGTTACATTGGTCAGCTTGGTCATTTCTAGGTTTTGGTATTGGTATCACCATTGCTTCTCACCAAGACTGTGGAAAGTCACCAGTTTCCCAAATTTTGTTGAAAACAATTAGCAGTGCTTTTTATAGCTTCGGCAGATAGGTCTTTCAGAAATTGATAGCAGACATCATCGGTTCCTGCTAAAGGGTAATGGGTTTGATCATGAGAGCCTTGTAACTCTCTCTGAGAGAAAGGTTTCTTGTAGACTGCAGCATTAACAGATCTGAAGTATAGACAAACCTTTTCTTTCAAGTTTTTGACACAGCACAAGTTTTCAGAATAATTCTCTTGCGAGGAGTTCTTAGAGGATGTTTCTGGCAAAGTATCTGAGATTTCTGGTACAGCTGTAACCATTTCATCGGTCTTCTTTAAATGCTTAATAAAGCAGGTTTTTTTTAGTCGATTGTTTGTCATACCATATTCCATGCTGAATTAACAGAGAAGCAAGAGTTGAACCTAGTGACATAGGATCTCCACATTTTCCTCTTGCTCTCTCTAATGGTATGACATGCTTGATATATATGGTACTTATTCTGATTTTTGGTTGTTTTATTGGCATACACATAAGACCTTTCTCCATCTTCTAACAGCATCTTAGTATGTATGATCATATCATGGCTCATTATCAGGTTTAGGAAGTTTCTGGTATTGCACACCAACAAGAAGTTTGTCAATAGGAGTATTGGATCCACTACATTGTCAAAACAATCAGCTGCCAGTTTTGACTCGCAGAAGGATTGAAACATTTCTGAATCTGCCTTGTTCAATTTCTATCTCTTTCCCAACCCCTTGAGGTTTAGGAATGTTATTTCAAAGATATATCAGAAAGTGGTCACTAGCACATAGGTCATCATCAAGTTCATTAACTGCAGATAGATGTATGGACACGTAGGATTCTCTGGCAGGTATATGACTTATCATTAAAAAGAAAACATTCTGTTTTGAAATCAAGTCTTCTATTTTCTTCCCTTTCTTACTGATATCTTTACAGCCCCAAAGTGTGTTGTGGCCATTTTAAGTTGCCAAAACAAAACAAAAAGCACCAGCAACTGTTCAATAAGATGACCAAGGTTAGACTGGTTGACTGGGATAAACTGAATGAAGTGACAGGGTTTTGTGTAGAGACACGTGAAAAACTGTAAAGTAGCACTGAGAACAATTTGCCTCTGATGTGTTTTATTATTTCTGAAAACAGACACTCATCCAGCAGCCTTATCAGTATTTTTTAAAAAGCTGTATGTAGTAAAGTTTTTAAAATTAACTCTCTTACTTTCATTAAAGAAAGTCTCTTAAAGGCAGACAGCTGTTAGATTATGTTCTTTAAGCAGAATGATTTCATTGAAATTTGCCTTATATCCTAAGTATTTCCACTGTATTATTATGTCAGACATATTTATGTTTGTTGTGGGAGTAAGTTCCTGTTGCAATATCACAAGGTTCTTCAGTGTCCATACTCTCTAGACTCCCAAACTTGTTCAACAGTTTGATATGATTGTCAGATCCTTTGGGAAGTCAAGTAGTTTCTTAATCGTCTCCTTGTTTGGTTTAGAGCATGCATTACCACTGGTGCCAGTGGGTTGCTGCTCTTTCTGTGGGCCATATCTTACTGGTTTCTTCTGTAGTGAACTGATTCTCTGACCACTGGAGCCTGAGGTTTGCTGCACTTTACCTGGGCTGGATTTGGAAAGTTTATTACTGTAGCATTAGGCGTTTAATTGCTACACTGTCAAACTGAGTCTTTCTTATGTCTACTTTGATTCTGGTTTGGGTGACTGCTAACCCAGGTTTTGGTGGCATGAGGAATTCGTGGAAGGTTTTGTCTCCACTCTAGCTGCATCGGCACAGGATCTGTCATCTGTGTTAAGTGGAGCTGCAGCTTCAACAAATTTCCTGGCTTTGGGTTCACTGATGCCTTTCTCCTGTTTGACTCCTTGAATCTCTTCCTCCTGTTTCCATTTGGGACAGTCTCTTGAGTACAACAAATTTTTTGCCTGGCAATTTGTACAAGAGAATTTCTCTGAGCATTGTGCCCCTCCTGTATTTATCTGGGTGAGACTAGTTTCCTCTTGCTGCTATCTCTGTGGTAGCCATATTTCTGACAATTGAAATACTGCCAAGGATTAGGAATAATATGGATCTTCATGAACCTGTTTCTGATTGATATAGGAAAAGTGACACAGCTGAACATCAGCATGTAGGTGTTAGTGGGAACCTCCTTGACATGATAGAGAATGTTGATTCACTTCACTTGTGAGATGTTCTGCACGCTGAGATTTTCCAGTATCTCAGTCTCACTGCAGCCATCCAGATCTCTAGATCAAATGACACCCCTTGATGAATTTGTGTGGAAAAACCTTAACAGTTATCTCCCCAGACCGCTTTTTCAAAAGTAGATTCTTGGAGTCAGCTTTGCAGCAACACTCCTTTAGATGGCCTGAAATAATTGTTTTTAACACTTCTTGGTTCACCAGCCAAGTATTGATGCACAATGGCTCATATGGATTCTCCAAGCAGGTCATGTGAAAAATAATTCTGTCTCAAAAAGAAGAAATTGACACTCAACGAGAATGTGCACCAGCATCAGTGGACACTGGCAAGGTACATACTCCTATCAAGGTTCATCCTTCAGGAGTATTACATGAGTCCGGTATGTGTGTCTAATATGTAATCAGCAAAATGCCACATCTCTCTGATTTGTTCTTTACGACTGATACCATTTACCTACAGTGGGTTTGTTGTTCTTAAATTTAAGGAATTTTCATTCACATATATTGCCAAATATGACAAACATGATGATTTGTAAAAGTCAGTATGGTAGAACTGTATCCATCACCCGATTAACTGTCAATCTCTGTTAATAATCAGAGCACTGTACATCAAAATATTAAAAACTGGTACATGTACATATGTAGATATTAAGATTTGTTGATGACCTGGTCTATTGTATAATACTTTTAACGTACATAGTCTATTATCCATCTACTCTCATATCCGTCATGGTCTCGGTCCCGCACCCTGACGGACAATCAAAGTTCTACTGTACAATGAATCTTCCATTCAGAAAAGGGTGATTGCAATGCAGTTTTGGCTGCTTTATCTGCCCTTTCATTACCCCTGATAAGCCAAGGCAGCCAAGGGTACAGAACACTTTTCCCAGATTGTGTAAAAGCATTTCTCTAATAGCTGGATTATTAATGGGTTGTCAAATTTAAGATTCTGCAAGCTTTCAATGTGGACAGAGAATCAGAAAAGATGAAGTCATTTGCCTTTTTTGGGAGGTTTCAATATAGTTCAAATCTTTCAGTATGGCCATAATTTCTGTACCAAAAATTCAGGCTTTATCCAGTAATCTGCTCGAGCTGGTGCCATGGGGTGTCAATATAGCAACTCCAACTTTGTCTCCATCTTTCAAGCTGTGTGTATGCAGAATCGTATGGCTAGAATAAGAAGCTCTGATTTTGGTAAATTTACTTTTAAAAAGGACAGGATTTGTTGACTTTTTGAATTTGCAACGGTCAAAAATTATTTTATGAGGTTTTGCTAACCACAGTGGGGATTTGGGAATACAGAATTTTGCAGTATTTTCCAACACTGAATTTTGCCTTTTCTAAGTTCTAAATGAACCCAGACTGAGTCCAAGTCCCTGATTACCAGTATGCATCAAAACAAGCATATAGAGGTATCATTTACGAGCTGAACATACACAATCGAGCTACGGTCAAGTTTGTATCTTACTAACGACCTGCATAACCTAAGCAAGACCTTCCAATCAGCTCCCCAATCTGTTTTTGCCATGACTTGTATTAAATCCAGGGGTTTTGACATTTGTCCATGAGGTATCTGATATGTGGTAGAAAGTTAGTTTACGGTCAAAAATAAAGCCCAAAGATTTATTCTCCTCCACAACTGGAATAAGACAACCATAAAGATAGAACTTTGGGTCATCATGAATATGATGTAATTAGCGTAAATGTGCGGTTTCTTTTTTATTTCGAAAATATGAGCCATTTTCTTCTGCCCATTCTGAACTTCCTTGATGCTCATCTGTAGCGATGTTCAATGGTATGCACATTCTTGGATCTATAGCACATCGAAAGGTTGTCAGCATATTCTCAGTCTCACTGCAGCCATCCAGATCTCTAGATCAAATGATACCCCTTGATGAATTTGTGTGGAAAAACCTTAACAGTTATCTCCCCAGACCGCTTTTTCAAAAGTAGATTCTTGGAGTGAGCTTTGCAGCAACACTCCTTTAGATGGGCTGAAATAATTGTTTTTAACACTTCTTGGTTCACCAGCCAAGTATTGATGCACAATGGCTATCACAAATGGTAACAGCTTTGTTAGCTTCTGATTCTTCACACAGGATTCAAGGATGACAAATTGTGGCCAATTTCCTTGATGCTGAAAAGTTTCCTCATCCCAGTCACTAGCCAAATTATTCCTGGTCCTATTGAGACCAAGGCCCTACAAAATTGGTTGTTTTAGTTGGTTTTTCTATTGTGGCTTAATACAAAATTTGGCACCTGTGCTCCTCAGTACCCTTTAAGTCCAACAAGTGGACAGAGATTTACATCAATTTAATGCATTTCTCATTTCAGGTCCACAGAGGGTGATATACTCGAGCAAAGTATACACTTCATTCCACTGACCCTTGCCACTGCCATCAGGACCATGTCCATTGTAAGGTTTGGTCAACATCATAATATTAATTACATATTATACTCTAAACTAAATGTATATCATTAGCATGGCCCCTGAAGTTTGGTGTGACTGATTGATTAGTCTGGGCCCTTCTGACCACCCGTCTAGCTAACTTAAGGTACAAGTAATGTATTGCATTGGAGAGGCAACCTTCAGCATTTCCTCTACTCAACTACCAGGATCCTCTCCAACAACACAGGATGAAACCCAGGGCAAACAGGTTGCCTCCACTCTGTCACCTCTGATGAAATTCAGGGAGGACTCACTGGACCTATTCTACAACTCTGAAGCCAAAGGCAGACAGTAAAAAGGGGCCATGACACAGAAACTGGGGTTCCAATACACATAAAAAAGTCACAATTTTCACCCTCCTGCACATATGTGGGTAAAACAGCAAATTGAAAACATCTTTCATACACCTAAGCATCCAGCAAACCCCAATGAAATCAAAAGTAACCCCCATTGTAGAACCAAATGAAACGAATCTCCATGGGAACATGTACGATACAAATAAGACTAAGCTATATGTCACTCTTCTTCTAAGATAAATTTCTTTTTTCCAACAATGAGTATAAAAATGGTGGCAGACTGTTGGTGTTATGTTCATTATGAGTGAAAAATAATCTAATAGAGTACAAAAGTAAATGTGTACAATACTGTATTGTTATTTGAGTGAGTGATTAACTTGTCACATAAGCACAAACTCAAGTCCCTGAAAATATCATTCATTTACCTTTTCTCTGCTCCTTTGTTGCTTCTTTCTCACCCATCCATTATTTAATTTGCTTAATCGATATAGCTGTCCTGACTGAGTTGCCTGTCCCACTTTGTCCTGCTGTCTCAACGAATCTGGCTTGCCTGATGTAACTGGTTGTCCAGACATTTCTTTGTTTGATCCTCCTAATGTTCTTTTGGGTTCAACCACCTTGATAAAATGTGTTACTGAAAATGTATTCTTTATCTACTGGTGGTCATATGTAGATATTTTACATCATTTAAAGAAAAAATGCAGAAAGAAGACACAAACAATCACACAAAAATCACTTTCCAAAATGGAACAATTATTAATATTGCAAATCACAGCCGACATTTATCATACGGTTCATCCTTATTGTTTGATGCATAAAACTAGAAATGTCTTAACAGAACACAAACACATCACCACAGTGCCAACAGTCATTTGTTGAAACACAGTAATATAATCCAAGGTTTCCTTGTCCTTATAATTCACTATAATTTCAAGTTGATGTCTCTTTCCAAGAATACAATAGATTACTTTGCATTCCAGAGAATAATAATTTGAATTAAATAAATTCACCCAAATCAAATATTGAAACACAACAATGATTCTGCTTCAATATCTTACAGCAAGAATGAATAATTTCAAAGTAAACAAGATTATATAAAATCTTAAACACAAAAGAACAGCCAGGATGTAGGACAAAAGTTCATTTCCAGAACAATCCAAGGTATAATCAGAAAGGTCTGTTACATGTACTAAAATTATAATAAGGAACATAGTAAATATAATGTCCTTGACTCAGACCAAGATAATGATCCTAATATGTAACCTACACTCACAGAGAAATATTAGTTGTTTAAAGAATTGTTATGTAAATGTAATTAAATTATTTGTGTTAGTTTAAATTTCTTTTTATTTTATTTTGATTCATTACATTTTATTGCATTGATAAATTTTTACTGGATTTGACATTTTTCCCAGTAAATTCAGTTCAGTTCTTTTAGCCTGAGTAGAACACATAAGTATTGCTTAATTTTATATTTATCTGACCTTGATTCAGAGATTGGTAAAAACAGAGTGAAAATGATTGGTCATTATCAAGGTCATGTTCAGCCCACGTGTTGGCTCTGTTGTAAACAGTTTTTTTAAAAATTCATTTCCAGTTGGGAATATTTGAATCTTAGTTACAGCTATAGTAGCCTACGTGCTAATTGACATGTTACTTTACAGCGTTGTTCGAATTAAGTGACCACGTGGACCATCATGTGATCTAAAATTGCGGGTTAAAACTGATGTTTTGTAGAGATTTAGTCGGTCATATTCTGCACCTTTAGAGCTCAAGATGTTTTTTCTAATGTTGATGCCAGTTGATGTAAAATTCTTCTATTTTTTGGATTTAATAATTTATTCACTCTAGAAAACATACAAGTGCTCTTCTTCATCAAAATTCTTGGACAAAGACATTTAGTGGAAATTTATTCAGTAATTCTAAACTGGAACATTATAAATTGTGATTCAACAAAGAACTGTTGACATCAGTACAACAACTTCATCTGACGTCATTGTCCTCCATCTTGGAACTTCATCGAGATTCAAACTTCAATTCATTTAGAACATTTTAGTGATAGGACTTATATTTTTAGATTCCAGGATTAATATTTGGATTATATTCACAAACTGTAAGTCCTTTTTCATATTTATACCTTGTTTTCTAGGGAAATAAATTATTTTGTTAAATTTACAAAGCTTGTTGGCTTCACTCTTTTTTTTTGCTACTTTGTACGAGCCCTAGTCGCATAACAGAATAAGCTGATGACAATGAACATTATACGCTATCAATAATACAACACTGTATGATAGATCTGACCTTGTCCAGATTCAAAATCATTTTCTACTTGACGTGAATCGGTAATTTTTTTTTATATTCTGTATACCACTAATAAATAGCAAAATAGTTTCTGTATGCATATGGGTTAACTGTTTAGATTATTATCTTTGTCTGAGTCAAAGATGTTGTTTTTACCATGTTCTTTATTGCAATTATTTTACCTAGTAAACATTAAGAACCTTCTAGAAGGTTATTTTCCATTAGCTAATAGTTTTTATTAAAAAATGTTAATTGTGACCTGGGGTCAAGAAGAGGACTATATAATCTTGTTTATCTAGAAATTATTCATTCATGCTTTAAGATCTTAGCAGAATCAGATGCATTATTGTTGTGTCCAGCAATTTGTTTGGGCTGGAATTTATTTACCTCTATTCAAATTATTTATTCACTGGAAATGAAAAGTGCTCTTCAAAAATAAGATTCCTGGAAATTGAGAGTTGCATTTAAAGTGAAATTTCAAATAAGGATATATTCTTGGCTTGTATTATTGTGATCCAACAAAAGACTGTTGGCACATCACCAATACATGAGCCACTACAGGCACATCAATTATTCCAGCGTTGGATTTAATTTTGGATTTCCACTAAAGTTTATACAGAACTTGAATCATTAGGATTTGTAACAGTAATTCTAGGATTATTTGTGATTTAATACACAATACTGTAAGTTCCTTTCATATTTTTCACTTGTATTCAAGGTAAATAAATTATTTGTTGAATTTTACGAAGCTGTTGCTTCTCCCTATTTTCTATTACTTATTTTAAGACAACAGAATCATAATACTAAGTAACAGAAAAGAGCAAAAACTTTCAAGTTTTGTAAAATTCAATAAATACTTTATTTACTCATAATAAAAAGTAAACATTTAAAAGGAACCAGGTTTGTGAATTTAATCCGAAACAGTCTTTTAAGTTTTTTTTTTCACAAGACTAAATGAATGGAATTAAAATTAAATGCCAGTGGTATTCCAAATAAGCTCCAACACTGAATGTGCTGATGTGCCTGTAGTCTCGAATATGCTGATGTTCATGTAGCCTCGAACATGGATATTCCAACAGTCTTTCAATATATCACGATAATATAATCCAATTTGTCCTTCTCTGTATTTTTCAAATTTCAAAAAAAGTATTTTAATCCATGAATATTATTGAGTACTTTGTAATTCCAGTGAATACTAATTACTAATTGAGTAAATAAATCCTACCAAATCAAAAACTGAGCACAACAATAACAAATATTCTGCTTCAGATGTTATGGCAAGAATGAATAATAATGCAAGTAAACAACATTATATATAAAAAAAACTGAGACACAATAATAGAACCAGGATGAAGGTCAAAATTTCATTTCTAGAATATTCTAAGTTGTCAACAAGATAAGGTTTATTACTAATATTATACAAATAAAATGGCAAACATCAGTTACACCAGGCTTTTCCAAGGGGGGTAATACCAAATGTCATAGACTCAGAATAACATAAACATGTTTACCTCCATTAATAAAGAGCCTTATGTTGTATGTTTACAAAATAACTGTCCCTGTAGAAGTGAACTTGATTTTGGACTAAGGTCAATTATGAAATGCAATTATATATAACATATAAACATTAATAAAAGCAAACAAATAATACAAATTAACTATGCATAACACTGTTAAAACTGGGAAATTATGGACACTTGAGTCGCTGCTAGTTTATTACAGCTGGACTAATATCTGATCACAATTGTTTGGTTGTCGACCCACGAACAACACATTTATATTTTCACAAAATCATGGATCATCTTGGGGCATGGTAGAACTTCCTACAGGAGTGTACGACTTTACCTGAATCAATGATGAGGTCTGACAAAGAATTTCAGTGTTGACCGGTAAAGACTCTAAAATTTCTATACATGAACAAACATGTGCCCACACTTAAATTGAATCTCCATGATATTTGGATAATATTGGACAGTAGTCATTGAAAACCATTTCTTGTTTATCCTAAAGCTATTCCCAAAATTGAACAATTCTTATGTGCAGGATCTAAAGGGACTGCATATCATATCACACATGACATTGTCAGAAGTACCCCAATGACGCAGATCAATTTAACATGTGATGCTGTAAGTTGTAGTAATGATAGCTAGTCTGAAGCAACAGGTGTAGCCTACCAGAGTTATATACTGTCTGGGTTTTCACCAACTTTGAAACAGGTTATTTGCTTTTAATTACACCTGCAGCATCCATGTATCTTCCATTTCAAAATAATCGTTTGACACATAATCGTTTTATCCTTGTGGATTATGATGGGCACATTGAGGATCTTCACGGTAAAACATTGATGATACAACTGTACATTAGAGATTGACTTGAGATTTAATATAATGACACTCATACCTGGACGTGTTTAACCCGCGCCCATTGTTAACATGAGAAAACTAATTTACGCGATATATTATGGAACTGGACTCAGTGATGTTATTTGTGGAATGTTAACAAAGATGCCAAAAGTGCTTTCGGAATTGTCATCGATCGCTGCACCAATCACACAGGTTGCAACGTTGATAGTTTTCTCTCAGATGTAGTCAAAATGTTTTGAGGTAATCGTGTAAAGAATTTTCATATTTGATCTCAGATCAGCATTGTTTATGCATATTCATAATGCTTTGGTGAAAGAATTTTTTACATGAAATTCTGCATGGACAATTATAACAAGTATTGTTGACCATCCTAAAGTCATGCCCATCCTTGGTTCATGATCCATGTTTTTCACAACCTCACACGCTTGGTTTAGAGATTCTGATGTCATTAACTGGGTCAATACCTTTCGTCGACAGCGACAGTAAGCACTGATTAAGAAATATTCAATGAAATATAATCTAAATACATACTACAATTCAAATAAAAGAAAGCAAAACAGAAATGTCCGGTTTAACTAATGCCACTTTTGCCTCAAGTTTGTGGCCTTGGAGCAAGTGTTAGCTGTTCAAGTCAGGGCCGCTGTTCACATGTTCATTTACTGGACCTTTTTATTAGCAGGAAACTCAAGACAGATATTTTTTTGATGGCAAAATCAATGCAAGAACTTTGGTTACAGTAACATGCATTTCTTCTACCATGTTAGGAAAAATTAATTAAATTAAGAAAAATTAATTAAATGGACAACTATACAGAATAAAATTTGTCACTGAAATATTTAAGTATAAGGGAAAATAATCGTTCTTATTTAATAACATTGAAAGAAAAAATCTTATAAAAATTCACCACATGTGTAAATATGGTAATTTTATCAAAAGTTTGAAAGAAAAAAAGAAACAAAACAAAATGCATCTTAGTTTTTTCTTTGATATTTTTGCCATTGTTGTTTTATTGCACTTCATATGCACATAAAAGATACGAAACACTGATGCAAATATTAATAAATACAGGGAATCATAAACAATCCAATTATATATATTGGCCTAATTGTTGCATTCCAATCTTATGTTGCATGGCTTTTATTTCAGGATCTCGAATGATTGACAGAAATATACAAATCTTTAAATTTGTACAAGTGGTAGATGCAAAGAATTTGGAGAGTTTATAAACATTTTTCAACAATAAATTAAGCAGATACTGCTGAACACTTTCTATGGCGAGGTTAATAGTTTCATGCAATATTAAAATATAAGCATTACAATTCATAAACCTTGGCAGGTCGAAGAGAGTTTTTAAAAATATTTTCATATTTCTATTTTTAAAGTCTGATAACAGATCAGCATCATCTGTGTCACTTCAAAACCCTTCATATCAGGATTTCTGCTGTAACGTTTGGTAAAAGTATGCTGAGTGATTTTAGAGTAGACAGCTTAAATGATTTGCTATATTTGGTAATGATGGCAATATCTTAAGATGGATCACCATCATTTAAGGAGGCATGAAATGTATGTCAGGATGCTGTCTGTAATTTGATTATATTCTGTTAAGCATTTGATCATCAGAACTTGCTTATAAGTTTTCTAGTTTCAGTAAAGACACCATATTTGATGGCATATCGGCATTGTTTGTAACAGTTTGAAAGGTTTATATGCCAGAATGCTGTCTTTCACATTCAGTTGCAATTTGTCCAATGGTGTTAAGAATAAGGTGATAATAATGTTGACATACAATCAACAACGGATAAAGTATGACGTATGAAGGACCATATGATCCGATGAGCTTTACAATGCTGATTACACAATTCTGTACCTAATAAAATCTTGAAATAGAAACTGACATTCAAATGATGAAAATTTTTACATGACTGTACAAAATTTTTATAAAAAAGTATCAACAAAGAGTATGGACGATAACAGCATACAAAATTCGCAATAGTGCATAGTATATATATCGCAATTACAATGACACTGTGAAGGAAATACACATGAAATTAAAAGACATCATAATATTTAAAAAATCAAATTTTTAAAAAAAAAACTAGAAAAGCAAGATTAGAATTAATGTCATTAGCAAATTTATTCCGCATGTGGGATTTGTGAATCAAATTCCTATGCTCATCAGTAGAAATGTTGTTTCTGACACATTTATGAGCAATATAATAATTTAATAACCCCTGAAATTTCACATGATTTGCTAACTTTGATGGTCATACTGTGTATTTATGTATGAATTGTACTACTGTTGGCTACTCTAAATTAACGTGACTGTACATCTACAAGAAACACCTAATGCATCTATTATAAACTGTACATCTACAAAAAACACCTAATACATCTATTATAAACTGTACATCTACACAAAAAAAACACCTAATCCATCTATTGTAAACTGTACATCTATAAAAAAAAACCCACCTAATGCATCTATTATAAACTGTACATCTACAAAAAACACCTAATCCATCTATTATAAACTGTACATCTACAAAAAACACCTAATGCATTTATTATAAACTGTACATCTACAAAAAACACCTAATCCATCTATTATAAACTGTACATCTATAAAACTCACCTAATCCATCTTTTATAAACTGGACATCTTTAAAACACACCTAATTCATCTATTATAAACTGTACATCTACAAAAAACACCTAATGCATCTATTATAAACTGTGCATCTACAAAAAACACCCAATGCACTTATTATAAACTGTAAAGATACAAAACTGAAAACATTAGCATAAGGCGACTAACTTTATACAATTACGATGAAAAGTATGTAATACTAAACATGGTATCACAAACAACAAATACATACATCAGCATTATGAATCATAACAACTCAATCATTATCATATTAAGTGTTATTTGTGAAAAATAGTATGCTTATCTTCATCAAGTGAAGATTCAGTCTTGATCGTTAAGCAAAACATTTGTCAAAACCAATCAAAATGAAAAGCAAATTAGATTTGATGTGATTCTTTAGACAGTCAGTTATAAACCTAAACTGTTTGTAAAACAATTCCATGACAACTTGAATCTGTTTTCTTTGTAAAATTTCTATGAGATGTATTTGGCAAGATATACTTTATTTGATGTGAATATGATTTTCACACCATGTAAAAATTTAAAAACTAGGCTGCAAACTAAAAACTTTTATTTCTAAATTGTTAATTGCTGCATTAAATAATTCTTTCTATTGGGCATATTTTGTTGTTGTTATAGGGTTTTAACGCCATTTTTCAGCACAAGATAAGCTATACATGGCGGCCAGTATTAATGGTGGAGGACGAACCCGGAAAACCCCCGGAAAGAACCACCAACCCACAAGAAGCTACCAGCAAGCTTTCTCACATACCCACACTGGCTAAGCCCAAGACTCGAACCCATGCAGACAGAGGTAAGATGGCAGTGATCCATAATGGTGAGCTTTAGACCACTTGGCCAGACATTTTGTTGACTCATCTGTATGTTTGAGAAAAGGAGCAGATTACACGTGTTTTTAAACATGAGTGGGTTCTTAAAGTTCAAACTTTATACTGGACATAGTATACTTAGTAATGCTGGTTTGAAATAGGTAACACTTAAACTCTGCTTCTGGCTGGTTCATACTTTAGCGCATCATTTTGTAATTTTGTAACAAATTGTATTTATTAGTAGGGATTTACTCTGAATATTGTATGAGATGTTATTAGCAAAGGCAATTTGTTTACATTCTCTTGTTTACCTCTGTTTCTGGCATTTGGTGAGTGTTCATGCTTTTAAAAGATGCATACAACTGGTCCATTATATTTTGTTACAAAGAAGTACTAATATAATTTAAATGTCAAAAGATCCCTATTTCCAAACTGTAATACTTTCAAAACTTTTGGCTTGGTGATGGAAAATTGTCAAGTATACATGCAAAACTGAGGAAAAATGACAGCTTCCTATTGTAGCATCTCTACAAAGTAGCCTTAAGTGGCACTCCCATCTAAATATGCAGAGAAGACGAGAAAACAAATGAATATTATTTCATGTGGAGAGGTATGTTAATCAAAGAAACATTACTTGAACTAAACCAACTAAATTTGACTTTGGATTTATTATGAAGAGTATATCCTAAGCTAACCAATGACACAAAAAGTATATTGAAACTACAATACAAAACAGTTCAATCACAATAATTACTGAATGTTTTCCTGTATCAATGGTATAGGTTCTAGATCCTTTTCTTTTCTACGCTTAATTCTTTTCTCCCATTTATTAATTTCGAGTGAATGCCAGCCATCTTATAAAGTTTTTTCTTTTTTTTCTGTAGAAAATGTTCTTTGTATATACAAGGCTGTAATTAATTGTAACATTTTTAGCCGATCCCAATTCTAATGTTTGCAAAACAAATATGTTATAATGATTGTTTTGACCATTCTATGTTGTTCCTTTTCTCAATCTTTGTATGGTGCTGTAAACACGGTATTTTATTGTTGCC
The DNA here is from genome assembly GCA_016617855.1 of Megalonaias nervosa. Classification (NCBI taxonomy): domain Eukaryota; kingdom Metazoa; phylum Mollusca; class Bivalvia; order Unionida; family Unionidae; genus Megalonaias; species Megalonaias nervosa. The sequence goes on along the minus strand of JAECUM010011464.1, from coordinate 44,936 downwards.
CAGTCTCTGTTTCTAAGGACTGGTTCTATTTCCAAAGCCATCTCACAGTCCTTTTTCCCTGGAACTTTCAGAAGTCTGAAAAACTTTCCAAACTGACGCTCTATTGCAGCATTTTCATCCTTTGTCCAGTGAACTCTGTTTTTGACACAAAGCTTTCTTTGTCCTGAAATGTATTGAATATGAGAAATTACAGTAATGTTCATACTATCATCCGCAAATGAAAGTCTCATCTTAGGTATTTGAAAATGAATTACAAGAAAACTACACATGCTTACCTATGTTTTGTACTTCAACATCTGTATCTTTTTCATGCTGAAGATCTTTATCATCATCCATATCCAAGTCCTCACCATCATCTTTAGCATCATCATCTTCATCGTCTGTGGTAATCAATTTGTCGAGAGAATCTACAAATTAAGCATACATTTAACTATATGCATCAATATCTTCCAGTTTTAATAATGATTACAATTAGAAAATCCAATCAAAAGCAATATACACATTTGAATACTTTTGAATTTATTGACTGGAACAATTACATACATGAACACCATTACAAATCAATCTAGCTATACTATATAATTAAATAAAAAATTTATTAAGACAAGAAAATAAATATGCAAACCTTCGTCATCCCCTTGAGTTAAGGAATGCCCTCCATCAACTACTAGCAACAATTTTGCCACTCGTTCAAGTTCCACAGCTGATTCTTGATTTCTATAGAATTCTCTGTGAATGTTGACAGAATGCCCCAGGTGGTTTGACAACCATTCGACCTCAATTTCATTCAGATTTAGCACCTGGAAATATGAGAATTTCAAGTGGAAACATTTCAAAGCTACTTTTCCTAGAGGTGAAATATTATTTTCTTGAACACAGCACAAGTGTTGTCTATATATCCATAATCTTAAAATTGTTTAGTAGACCTTTGCAAAAAATGTAGAATCCACAACTGAATAAGACAATAACATGTATACAACTTGACCCAAACTTTGGGCAATGGTGTATGATGCAATTTACTATGTAACTTTGACATAAGCAAGGGGCGAGACATGAAACTGATAATATTAAAAAGTTAACATTTGTAATTTCAAGAATGTTTTATTAAATGTATTATGAGCACTATTGTGTTAAATATTATCAATGCTGTTCCAGGGTTGCCTGTACTTATTTACCGAGACAGTGCACATGTCCTGACATATTGGAATAAAGAAATGGAAAATCAATTTTCCATTTAAACATTGCAGAAAAACACAAATTAGATTTTATGCTAATCAAAACAGTCTTTATTATATAGGACACACAAATGTTGAGAATCCTAGTTTGAAATTAATTTAGAACATAGCCTCACATTAATGCAATGCAATATTCCTTTGAGAAAATGAAGTTGCATAATCATTTTATTTCAAGATTTAATTTAGTGTGATCATACACTTTCCGAACAATATCCCATTTGTACAGAAATAAAAAATGTGTACCTGAACGACTGTGGCAATATATTTTCTTACTGATGTTGATCCAATCCTTTCAGGGTGTTCTAATCCAGCTTGTAGCGCAAACTGGCACATGCACACATTCCCCTCTATATGACCTGTCCCGCTAAGCTGCGGGAAAAGGTATTGGTTCTGTTCACTTATTTGTACAAGAGGTCTGCACTTCATCAACAAATCCAGTGATTCCTTTATGTCTGGTGTCAGTGTTACTGGTAAAATTCTGCCTCTTTTTTGTCTTATTTCAATCATGTCAAGTCTGTCATAATGAAAACAATAATCATTATATGTATATGTGTGTATATGTCAGAAAATATATTGACATGAAGTATGTTGACTACTTTATAAAATAACTGTTGGACTATGCATTCAAAATGCATTAAAATGATGAAATGAAACTGCATTTATTTAACCAATATTAAATCATTATATGAATGGTAAAAGTTGCTATATGTTATATATGAAACATTTTGTAACATAGATATATATAACAATTGCTTTAAAATATAATAAATAATTCAGTTTCTAGTTTGGTGAAAAAAATAATTAAACATTTTAAAAGAGGAAATAGGATAAAAATTAACCTGTTCACTAGCTGCTTTTCAAGTGGCCGAAGACACTGCATGATTTCTTCATTTAAATTTTCTTTCCAGTTAGGCCTTACATTATAGTCTTTTGCTAATATTTTGCTTGCTACCCCACTCCGCCTTCCATTGAACATAATTATTTTGCACAGAACTGCTGCTGATAATGCCTGAAAATGTTCACTTGAACTCTGGTGTTCTTTCAGGCAATCACTTGCTGTTTTAATTTCATTTTCAATACTCTCTTTCAGTTTGATCAAGTCATGTACAGACGGTAGCAGGACTGTCTCATTCCTATTTGCTTCTCTTATGGACCTTCGAGCATTTGATGTGACCTTGTCCTTCCATTCCTCTTCAATCAGATGCTGTAGTCTCTGTGCATTTTTCTCACCTATATCATCACTGTTTCTTAGCGCCCTACCTTTCAAAACAACACAACATTTTTTCAAAACGGGTCCACATTTCAGTGCTACAGAAGGTGTTTCAAAGGAACAAGAATGATCTTGCGCTACTCTGGATATTACTCGAGCCGCTTCAACAATCTTATCAAATAATTGTGGTTTAAGAAAGTCCATCAAATAACCATTTTCATGTGCACAAATGGTTCTCATTGCTTTCACTATTCTACCCAGCAATCTGATCTCCTGACTGATGTATTGCTTTTGTTTCACCCCATGCTTTCCGAATAAATTTTCTCCAATTGTTAGAATGATATGATCATTTCTAATGATAAGGAAAATTTCATCCATGATCAGCTTGCTTATAATGCGTTCCATAAATTCTGTGTTGAAAGATTTATTTTGGGGAAGCGATGATTCAAGCATTAGTGCACTACTGCTCTGTACACGAGTGTATTTCCTGCTGGAATCTTCGGTCTGATTTGGTGCAAATGGGCATGTTTGTCTATGTCTCCAAAGGTCAGTCTTAAGGAAAAAACCCTTACAGTACTCACAGGGCAAGAAATCACTGTATGAGTACTTTGCATCCACATTATTTGCACTTGGTCTTCTTGCTAAAATAAAAAATCCACTGTTTTCTGCAAAGACTTTAATATTGTGTTTATAGTCGCCATCCAATCTTAGTTTGTCTAAGCCTTTTGCTTTTTCTTGCCGATTTGACTGCTGCAGTTCCAAAACAACTGTTTCATTTCTATGCACAGACTGAATATGTCTGGCTATTCGTAGTTGCAATTTTCCACAAAAGATGCATGCATGGTACTTGTCCACAACTCTTTTTCCATCTATATAAGACTTTGCCAATGGAACTGAAACTGTAAGAAAGAAATGTCAATCATAATGTAAACAAACATGAGAACATCTGTAATACATTTTTGTGCCAATTTGTATGCATCTAGAATACATTTACAAGTATTCCCAAAATATAGCATAATTTGAGGACGGTCTCAACAGAAAAAGCACAATCAAGTGTAACCATAATGAAATAACAATATCTGCATCTGATTTGAACAAAATTAGTGGATATATTTTCTTTCTAACATTCCTTTGTGTACTGCTAATTAGTGGTACATAAATTCTGTTCAGATTAGAACACTCAGGATATGAATATAATATGTTACAACATGTTTCTTTTTCCTCAAAACAATACCTTTTGTAACAACTTAAATTCATTAAATGATTTACATACTTGATGCTTCACTGGTACAATCTGCTTCTTGCCTGTCAGTTGAATTTAGCACTGAGGTGTCATCCTTCAATGTTTCAACACTGGGTTGTTTTGTTTCTTGAATAAGAACCTACAATAATAAACATAGCATAAATTATCTGCAACAAACATGCCGTCCTTTGTTTCATAACATGAATCAGCTAAATTGATTCTTTTTTAGTGTTTTAAAAGATATAATGTTATTGTTAGCTTAAATCAACGCTTTACACAACATGGGGATTTGGTTTTATACATGTTTGTGTGAAACAACCTTGTATTTTTATAGGATAGACATGTCCATTTACGGTTTTAAAAAGGTGTAAGATGACTGTAAAAAGCAAATGCATAAAGATTTGAAAAAAGTTAATGAAAATTACTGGATTTGGATAAGTGTCTGATGTATCCCTTTCACTGCCAGGTACTGCCTCATGAGTTGAATCTGATTCTTCTGAGTCAGGCTTGAAATCTTTATCCACAGCACTGCCATCAAATACTGATACCTCTTCGTCTGAATCATCCTTGTCTTTCTAAATGTAGAATGGTATTGACAATCTCATAAAACAACAACAACAACAATAATAATAATAATAATAATAATAATAATAATAATAACAATAATAAACACCGCCTAAAAAAGTTGCTTATACTGTAAAGTTAAACATGTAAGGACCTTGACATTTGCTTTATAAATTAAAGCTTAGAAATAGTGCTTTGATTGGTTGGTTTACTTGCTTGGTTGGTGTTTAACCTAAAAACATTAAAGGTTACATCATGCCCAGGCAAATGGAGTTAAATGACATGCTTAAGGATGCACTTTGTGGCCAACCCCGCATGTCTCTGCAGGATTCGAACAAGCACTCAACTGGCCATTACTCAGGCATGCTAACCAGAGAACCAACTATTTGCTTTAGTACTCTGATTTGACAAAACAAGACAAGAGTGGGTTTGCTAAGAAAGCATAAACATATCTCCCCTCCCCACAATGGCTAATAATGTCATTTGGTGACACTGGTACTTAATCAAGGAAAACAAAACATATAACATTATTTATAAATCAGAATTATGAGTGTGATGTAGAAAATTATTGATTCTTATGGTCCAGAATGAAATCTTCCCCTCATTAGATCAAAACAGTTGGCTTATTGTAAGTAGTCACCAAAACCTTCAACTTTGCCACAATTAGAACAAGTTTAACATTTTTTACAAAGAGGGGCTAGGAGGCAATGTTGGACAAAAAATAGGGTGTACTGCAAAAAAAAAATTCAACAAAAAAGATGTACATACATAATATTACTTTAATGTCATAGAAATATAGCCATATCATCAAGATATACATAAAAGCATGCATGCTACATTGCATGTGTCTACCTTAAATGGCTTTTATTAAAGTGTCCAATATTTTTTGTCAAAAGGTGTACCACTAAATAGTTCACTAATGTGCTAAATATAACATAATTTCTGCAAGAGCCAGAAAATCTAACCAGGACAAATAAAAATATGAATAAAAATATGTTTAAGAAATTTCCTTTCACTACCTCTGTCATGTGATTGTTGCTTAATTTTGCTAACTAGGCTTTTGGCCAATGCCACAGGTTTAATTGATTTTTTACCATTTGTTCATGCATACAAGCTTACCCAGTTCTTTTAAGTTGTGTCTATATATATTAAATACCTGTAACATGAACGACTTATGATCTCTGACAGATGGCTTCTGTATTATTCTGTAGCACTGTTTCCTGGGGATAGTTCTCCTGGCATATCAAGAGAAGCCTGTTTATAATCATTTTGTTCTTTTATGATAACATTTTCTGCTTCCCTTTCTTCTAGATTCTGGGACAAAATCCCTTCAGTTTCAATTACCTCTGTCAATTAAATGATAGTGGTAAAACAAATGCTTCAAGTGGAAAATAATATATGTGAATGAAACAATTTACAGATGATAAATATATCAGTCATCAAACTTCTTAACAGCATGTAATCAAATTAGCTCTATAACAAAAGTATTTCTAAAACAAAGTACTTTAACCAGTTAACAGAGTACTAAGCCTTGTCTGTTTGACATTTAAACAAAGCCAAAAAAACATGCTAATAAGCAAAATGTAGAAATCCAGAAATATCACAGGTATCAGATTCATTATATATCTCTATGTTAGATATGTTCAGGCTCTCTTGCACACTGAGCCAGGAATTTAATCAAATAATGTTATGAATAAGGCTAAAGATTTAAATTTTAAATTTAAATTTTAAAGATTTTAATTTTAAATTAAATGTTTAAATCAAGCATAAAAACATTTTTTGTCATCAATATTACCGCATGTAATTTAAATGTACTGAAGTTTTGAATCTCAGCAATGTTTAACTAACATAATGTTCATGCTAAGAATTTTAATCTTTTGGACCCTTAAAATAAGGTACCTAAAATAATGAACTTGGCAATGCTATTTCCTTAGAGAAAAAAAGACTAACCATCGCAAGAAAGAAACTCAAGAACAAACTTTGATATTAACAGGGACATATCATGGTCATTCGATTGTTCAGACTTTCTTACTACTGGATTGCAATTGTGTTCCACAACTAAAACCAATACAGTGCATCACCCCATAGGAAATAGAGGTATATTTAGTTTGGTACAAATTAATACAAATCATAATGCACATAACATTATAGATCAGTACACTGGATTCTATTTGTTAGATAATGATCAAATCAGTATGATTTCAATTCATAATCAAGCCAAAATAAACAAAATTGAACAAGGACTAGAACACTATAAAATTAGGAAATATATATTCATAAAACTCTAAACCAACATGAAATATTTGTATGTGATTAAACTCTCAAAATCAAAACTATTTTAGTAATATAAAGTTTAATTTAATAAATATATCTCATCATACTTATGGTTTGAAATATGATTGCACGACTAATTTTGTTTTTATTAGACCATACAAAGAAATGGCATGCATTACCCTATTCACACTTGATGGATAGATGAATGTTTGCTTGTGCTGAATGTGTACATATTTTTAAAAAACAATAATACAATTACATTTTGTTACCATAAAGATGTTACTTTGTTTAAGTAAACAACTCTTTGAGTAGTGACACTTTATAAACTGTATTCCATATGATGATAAAAGGATATCCTGAAATAAAGTTTGAATGTGTTCCAGCAAGTAACAAGATGCATTGCTGGTATGGCCGATGTTCTTACTACCATCTTTTTCAACCAAGGAACGTCCTTTGTACCACAATCATAGAGAATTTGTTCCCTGATAATGATTTTTCAGCAATAACTTAAATAACGTTCAATTTGCTTCATTGACAAATATATCTGTAAGATACATACATTTGCCAAGTCTAAAAGGGTATTAAAGCTTCAATTATCCCCAAAAGTGAACAACAAATCTGAATGATGTCTGCTTTTTGCGTAATTTCTAACTTTAAATTTTTGGAAAACCTATTGTACAGTTTTATCCACATTGTCTAATATGGTTCCTCATTAAGTAATTCCAACTCTGTACTATGTTCATTGGGTAATTATTAAATAAACAGATGCATCATTCTATTTTTCACTATTTGTCCTGAATCTTCAGTGATTTAAGCCGTAGTACAATTGATATATCTCCATCAGTTTTAAGCTAATGATTCGATTAGAATTGTTAGGTAAGTTTATTTCCTGACTGTCACAGTGAACAAGTGTGTGTGTGTGTGTGTGTTTTAGATTTTTAACGTAGCTTTAAAAAAAATTCAGTCATATCGCTACGATGTCCGCAGTGTGGCAGTTTATAGTGATGTCTAGCACTGGGGCATCATGCCACAGACATGAAGCATGATGTCCCACCTAGTCACATTATCCTGACACCAGGCCGACCAGTCCTAACACTAACCGCTTAATGCTGAGCGCCTAGCAAGGCAGCTGTTAGTACCATTTTTATAAGTCTTTGGTATGACTTGGCCAGGGTTCAAACCCACGACCTCCCACATCCGGGGCAGATGCTCTAACTGCTAGGCCACCTGAGCCGTCCAGTGAACAAGTATCTCTCTGTAAATGTTGTTAGTGACTCAATCATAAAGTGCGTGAAGTGTACCACTCTACAAATAACATTAGAAGACTAGTTCAAAATGTACCACCAACAGAAGAAAATAGGTCAAACGAATCCCAGTGAATTGCAATATGTGGTCTTGTTCAGTTAATACACACTTGGAATTACAATTAATTAATCCAAATAAAACTGTAAATACCTAAAAAGACGTGAGATATTGAGCATTATCAACTCAATTATCTTCATGACAGCATTTCTATCCTTTGGATGATCGCCATGATTGACCAATCTGCCAAAACGTGGTCCACATTATGGCTCCTTTGTTGCATAAATACTAAAAAAAATATCAAGCCTTGAAATACCATGTTCATGCTTATACATGCATTGTTGAACAGTCCTTTCAATCATACTGGATTTGGCAAGGGATCTAGTGTGTCAGAGTTTGATTAAGATAAATGCAATAAATTTACAGCAGCGCAAAACTAGTTTCTAACTAGCCTAAGTGCTTTTGACCATAAATGAGTCTTTCTGAAGCCAAATATTAAAGAGAGACAAGACAAACAAAACAAAAAGCATGCAGTTACAACACTGTACATAACTATTTCTACAGGAATGGAATCTTGAAAAGTCTGATGTTTCAACTAGTTTAATAAAAGTTTCATTTTCTAACGGCAAATTATTTAATTATCATGAGATATACCTAAACAAAGGAAAGCTCGTTTGACTTTCAAACCTATGTGAGAACTGCGGACGTGTTCCAAGTGATTTTTTCTGGATTTGTAACTTAGCTTAATGATTTGAGTCATACAATTTATAGTGATGTCTAGCACTGGGACATGATGTCGCAGACATTTAGAATCATGTTCCACACAGTCTCATTACTGACCAGTCTGGTCCTAACACTAACCTGTTAATGCTGAGCACCAAGGCAGCTGCTAGTACCATTATTATAAGTCTTTGTTATGATTAGGCTGTGGTTTGAATCCACCCACCCCCCAATCCAAGGCAGATGCTCTAAAGACTTATGCAATCAGCACAGTCTATTGTGCTAGAAATTATGAAATCTGAAGGTGCAACTGATGAAACATGAAATGTTACATATAACCATGTATTTTGTAATTTGTGCAACATGATTTTGTCTAATTTTTGTCATTTTTATCAATGACTGTAAATAGTAGTGATGATCAGTAGCTGCATTTGGTGTATGTGTATAGGGTTTATTTTAAGAAATTAAGGAACTTAAAATTGGGCAGGATCAATAAATAGATGCTTACATACATCTTGACAGTTACTAATGTTATGTATATTTAATTTAATTATTTGTTTGTTAGTTTTAATTTTCTTTTAATTCCATTACATGCTATTGTAATGTAACATTGAGTTAAGTTCTGTTTGACCTGATTTTTTTTTTATTTCATTGACATAAGCAACTAACATTGTATCTAGTTCTTGACCTTGTTCCAAACTTAGTGACAGTTTTGGGAAACAATTTTTTTTATTTATTTTTTTTATCTTTCTCATAGTAAGAATTGTAAAGCTGAATAAAGGTCATACCTGGATTACATGATGAGTGGCATGTATCAATTGTTACAAACTTCTGTTTGTTCCAGAACAATGAACTTTTGACCTCATCCGGTAATCTGTTTTGCATCTTAATTAGCTTATAACTGTTGGTTTTGATAGAGGTTTCTTAGTCAAGCTCCAAACAATTGACACGTTAAGTTGTTATTATGTTGTGACCAGTTTGGGTTGAATTTTTATTTTTAATTCAAATTACTGAATTCAAGTGATTCTTTTCCCGGGATATACATAAGTGCTCCTACGAAATTCTTGGATAAAGACATTTATTGGAAGTTATACTGAATTCAAAACTGGAATAATATTTTCTGTGATTCAACAAAAGACTGTTGACAGAGTGGCACTTTGCTGATCACATCAGACTTCATCGCCTTCCATGTTGGATTTCATTGGGATTTGAACTCAGTTTCATTCAGGACTTTTTATTACTAGGACTTCGATTTTGAAATCTTGGATTATTTTTGGATTTGATTCATAAAACCCTAAGTTCTTTTTTCTTAAGTTTTCACTTTATATTCTAGGGAAATAAATTATTTGTTAAATTTTACAAAGCTTGCTGTCTTCACTCTTTTCTGTTACTTATTTCAAAAGCATAGACTTGTAACACTAGTAACAGAATTATTAGTAATTATGTTTACAAGATTCAGCCTTTTTCCAAATTGAACAGGTCGATCAGATGGTATCTTAGAAGAATTAAGTTAATTCCCACTGGATAATTCAACTCATGTGAGTTCTTTTACGATGTTGCATGGTTGCAATTAGTCACATAGGTAGTAGTGATGTTATGTATGTTTTAGCTTTGCGCCTAGATGTAAGTATCTCAGACTGGGTAGTTTTCTCACTTGTTTTTCTTGTGTTCCTACTGTAACAAACATACATCTGCAGATGTATTTTATGTTGTACTTAGATATTATTTCAGAGGAGAAACACTTGTTTGGATAATTCAATGGAAACAGAATGTGCTCAGTGGGCTACAATATTAGTTTGGAACTATTGGGAACTATTAAAAGGAGCTATCTTGGTCGATCAGTATATTTCTGGTTCTGAAATTTATACAGAACCTTTCATTCCTTTGGGTCTTTTTCAGGCTTATTTTGGATTCACTCCATAGTACTGTAAATTCCTCTCACAATTTCATTTATAACTTTGACAATTAAATTATTTACTAAGTTTTACAAAATTTGTTGGTTTTGTTTATTACTGTTACTCAGTTTATGACCGTAGGGCTGTAGTATTAGCAGTGGAGTCTGATGAGGATATAGATTTGAAAATGTGGTTAATGTTTTATAGTCAACATTACTCATAATGTCATTAATTGAAAAACAATTTAAGTAGTTAAGATTCATCACAGTTTCTTGTTCTAAGGCAAATTATTTAAATAACATGAAATATGTATTAAATAAGGTGAGTCTGTTTGACTTACAACTTTTGTAAAGATTTTAGACAATGTGTTCAAAGTGATTCTTTTATGTTATGCTTGTTGTTGTAGGGTTTAATGCCATTTTTCAGCACAAGGTAGGCTATACATGGTGGCCAGAAGAACTCTGGAAAACCCCAGGAAGAACCACCAACTCACAAGAAGCAACTGGCAAGCTTTCTCACGTACCCATGTAAGTCGAGCCTGAGACTTGAACCCACACAGACAGAGGTGAAATGGCAGTGATCCAGAACAGTGAGTGCTTCAGACCTCTCGGCCACTCAGGGCCCCCATCAATTCTTGACATGAAATTGGAGGAAAATATAGAAATGTTTTCTAAGGAGGATATCCAATGGAGAAAGTTGCAAATGGTTTATACAGTGAATGTTATCCTGGATGTATCTATGTGCTTTATAAATATATCATCCTTCCACAATGGGTGTAGTATCAATGTGGACGTGTCCACAAATCATTCTAACAGAATTCACACTAGCGGGTATGAAAAATTATTTTTGAGTGAAGATTTCATTTTTGCTCTTCTTTCTGTATACTTTAAATGAAGTCAGAAGGGTGTAACTTCAAATTTCTGAAATCAATATACCATTTATACGACTATTTTATTTAATTTTTTCCCAATATATATCTTTCAACAATGTGTTAATCAACACTGTGGACACAGTGTCACAAACCATGCTTTCAGAATTCACACACTTATAATCTTGTATCTCATGGGTCAGTGGTTCTTTCTCGAGTTTTCCCAGGTTCTTCCTCCACCATTTATACTGGCCACCATGTAGAGTCTCTCTTGTGCTGAAAAATAGCATTAAACCCTACAACAACAACAACGACAACATATAATCTTGTAAGAAAGAGTACATCCAATGAATGTAATTTAACCCGTTTATATAATCCTTTCACTATGCTTGTTCTATGCCTTTAATCAGATACGTACTGAGTCATTTAAATGGCGGCGGGGACCCTACTCCAGCGGTCGAAACACAAAGAAGAAAATGAGGATTGTTCCTCTCACACTTGGCACAGGAATTAGCCAGATACATGGACATTGCTGCCTTGAGTGAGACCTGGCTTGCAGGAGAAGGTGAACTCTGTGAAAGGGGCACTGGATACACTTTCTTTTGGAGCAGCCAAGGAGTGAAGACAGCCGTGAGGCTGGTGTTGGCTTTGCAGTGAAGACAGCATTGATTGGCAAATTTGCTCAACCTCCCAAGGGAGTAAATGACAGACTCATGACCATGAAACTCCCCCTCTTGTCTGGAAGAAAGCACCTTACCATCATCAGTTGCTATGCTCCAACCATGACCAACCCGGATGAAGGGGAAGGCCAAGTTCTATGAGGATCTTTACTCCGTCATTGCTGATGTTCCAATGGCAGATAAGCTCATCATTCTTGGCAACTTCAATGCAAGAGTAGGCTGTGATCACGTTGCCTGGGATATAGTGCTAGGAAAGCATAGAGTGGGTCACTGTAACAGCAACGGTCTCCTTTTGATCCAGACTTGCATCGAGCGTGAACTGCTGACTACCAATAGTCTTCTGCCTCCCTACCTGTAACTGGACATCATGGATGCACCCTTGCTCTAAGCACTGGCATCTCATCGACTACATCATTGTCAGGAAGAGGAACAGGCAGGATGTGCATATGACCAAGTCCTTGTGCAGCGCTGACTGCTGGACAGACCACCGCCTCATCATCACCAAGCTCAACATCCACATTCAGAACAAAAGACACCCGCAGGAAAAGAAGGCTCCTAAATGACTAAACATCACCAAGCTGAAATGCACCAGTACCAAACAGTCTTTCGTGGATGCCCTGGAAGAACATCTGAAATCCACCCCTCTGGACAATCAGAATGTGGAGACAATATACACAGAACTGTACTGCAGAAACTCCATCCGATGCGAGACACATGACTGAGCAACAAAGCTGATATGATCCAGTGCTACACAGACAAGCATGACATGAAGAACTTCTACAACACCCTGAAAGAAGTGTATGGACCTACATCCTCTGGATCATCTCCCTTCTCAGCGCAGACAGGAACACACTAATTACTGACAAAGAGAAGATTCTTGAACGATGGGCTAAACACTTTGACAGCGTCCTGAATCGCCTTTCATCCATCAACAATGAAGCCATCAGTTGTCTCCCCCAATTACCCATCAACAAAGCACTGGATGACCTTCCAACCTTGCTCAAGACACAGAAAGCGATATGTCTGCTCACCAGTGGCAAAGCCCCTGGTTCAGACTCCATCCCAGCTGAAGTCTACAAGGAAGGGGGCACAGCCCTGACAGAAAGGCTCCACCAACTGTTTTTACTGATGTGGCAGCAAGAGACGATCCCCCAGGAATTCAAAGATGCTTCCATAATCCACCTGTATAGGCACAAAGGGAACTGCCAGGCCTGCAACAACCACCGGGGTGTATCCTTGCTCTCAATCGCAGGAAAGGCACTCGCCAGAATCCTACTAAATCGCCTTACTATGCACCTTGACCAGGTACTCCTGCCAGAAAGCCAGTGTGGACAAGTTCTCCACCGCCTGCACAAGCTTCGGTCTCACCATCAGTACCAAGAAGACTGACATCCTGCATCAGCCGACCCCTGGAAAGCCCTATGTTGAGCCCAACATCACCATCAACGGCCAAAAACTCAATGCAGTGAACTGCTTCACCTACCTTGGCAGCACACTGTCACAGAGCGTCACTACTGATGATGAGGTGAACCTTTGCATTGCCAGAGCCAGCACAACTTTTGGTAGACTGCATGCCAATGTCTGGAATAGAAGAGGCATCAGCATCCAGACCAAACTAAAGGTATACAGAACACAAATATATCACAGTATGTGTACCATGTAACCGAGGAATTTACTGTATAATGTTGACATAGTCTGCAACTTTGTATCATTGATAAACACTGTAGATAAATCCCAAGGAAAGTGTACACGTATCGTTATGATGAACCAATTTCTTGTAGGTTACTTGGTGTAATTTTTATTTCAAGGTTTTAATCCAGCCCAAATTCCTTTTCTCTCTCACACCACATTTCTGCCTAGTTTGTCCGTTATGCTTGAGAGGGGAGGGAGGAACAGAAAGCAGAAAAGATTGTGACGAAAATGTATACCATATTAAATTCATTTAAAAAATTTGGATTACTAATACTTTTTATAATTATTTGCATACGACACTAATGATTAATGTGTGGAAATTCATCACTGATCTAAAATCAACTGCAGATGGTTGCTAGGTTTATATATATGTAATTTTGCGCCATGGGTGGAGCACAATTTGATATACTAATAGTACTGGTATATCAAATTGCATTATACCAACACTTTAAATGCCATGTTATTTTTAATATATGTGGTGTATGTGAATATATATATATATATATATATATATATATATATATATATATATATATATATATATATATATATATATATTTATATTCGGTCTTGCCTATAATTACCTTAGAAGAATATTTTATTATTACACTCTTTTATTGTACATACCAGATCATTTCGTGTTTGCTTCTTTAATGCCCTGCAGTCATGCTGAGTTTACTTTTCTATTCTCTGTAAAAATTCACTTAGCATTATGTAACAAGAAAAGCACTGCGGGTAAATAATTACTTTTGAGTATGGTGAATGTTGTAACTTATTGAAAACAATTCTGCAGCATAAAACTAAGTAAAATAATGAATTGTTTGCAACCTGTCGATGAGCAGAAGAAAAGCTTAAAATTTGAATAGGAAAATATGGGTACATATGCTAAACAATGATAGTTTTAATCACTGACTTAAATGTATGCTGATTTTGCCATACATATATTAACTGTTAGAAGTTAGTCACCAAAATATTGTGAAATTATTTATGTATTAATTGCAGTTTTTGGTTGTATCTTTTGTATTCCTATATTTAGAGAAATTTCTAGTAGCTTGTATCTAATTATCGTAATTTGCCTGAACCAGACAGTACTGTAAAAATATTTGTCATCTGCTCTGACTTTTACCATTATTCTCATATTAACAACAAAAACATATGAAAGTGTTTATTTGCATGAAACACGATGTGTATGAGAATGTTGAGCATGAAAAGCTTCGCGCAAGGCTACTGTACAGACAATATGTAGCATCTAGACCATTATCAAAGTAGTATCATCTTAAGAGAAAAATTGCAATGAGCATATATATTGTCTTTATTCTACGTATTATTGTGAAGTATGACTTGATCACAAGTAACAGTGTAAGAAATTGTTGATTTTGTCATCGAGGCGGAAAATACTTTTAAATAGATATGAAGTATTTTGGAATATTCAACATTTAAAAATTTAAAGAACTGCAGAATACTTTTAAAATATTATGGATTATGTTTTAGAAGTAAAACTATAAGCTTGCAAGTAATTTCAAATTATACTGAGCATTACACAGTATTAAAATGAAGACAGTAGCCATTGTCCTGAATGAAATAATATATTCTCAACTTTTTTTAGCCAAGTTTTATCTTTATGAGAATAACGAAAAACACTGGACAGAATTGTTAGTTATATTTCCTTATTTAGCGCCCAATTTAAACTCATCCATAAAAACTCAAAATAACACAAGTCTCTTGCAGCTAATTCTATACATATTATTAAAAACTGATTCATACCTTTTCAAGTCTGTAGATCTTTCCTCCCCTGCTGCCACTTCAGATATGATATTTGATATTCTGCTAATGCGCGAGGCAAGAATACCCAACAAGAGAGTGATCGCGGTATCCAATGTTGATGACATGCGCAAACTGCAATATGTGTATGTGCAATGGGTTCACACATGCTGGCTGCTCAGCAGGCGCGTGGCTATATACACAGACATGGCGGGAAATGGTTCACAATGTCGGTTTGTTCTTTTGGCATTACCATCATCTACATGAATCAAAATAATAATTTACAGTGTGTACCAGTGTATACACCAACTTTTGGTGTCCACAATGTAAAATGTGTCCATAATGAAGGTTTATACTTTGAATTGGTGTCCAGAACGCAGTACATTAGAGTGCACACACACACACACATTGTTGCTGTTGTGGGTTTAACACCAATTTTCAGCACATGATACAGGGGTCAAATTAGACTTGAATTTTAGGGTAAAGTGAATTCCCATTTTGGACAGAATAGGGACAAGTAAGAACTGATCAAGGCGAAGTGGGAGGAAAGCAAGAAACACAATATGTGTATAATGTATGTGTGTGTGTGTGTTTTCATTCTCTTATTTGAATTATGCCCTCTATTTCTCAGTATGCATATGTGCATTGATCATTGGTTTAAAGCAATAATTTATTTTCAAGTAGAAATTTTCTGAGTTGTATATATATATTATAATCACATTTTGTATGTATATAATACAGTAAAAACTGCAATGAGCGACATCTGCTGTGAGTGACCACCTGTCATTTCCGACCACAATCGTAACGCACGGATCGATTTTATTATATAAACGCTCTGTTATGAGTGACCACCTGCTGAACGCGACCAGCAACTGCGATGTCTTGGCAAAATATTCATTTTGACACTGCTATGAATGACCGCATCGCAAAAATGAGGATAAACTCCACCAACTTTTATTTAATCACTGTAAAAATAGGCTGGCTGCCGATGTCAGATTTTTTTAGCTATGCTTATAGTGCTTTATAGTTTCTGTTGTAAACCAGACTAAAGTATATGTAGATTATTTGCTAGTCTGGTTCCCTGCTTTGTATGCTCCCTGCGTTGTTCTCTGCTATTCATATAGGGGTGAGCAACGCAGGGAGCATAAAAATCAGGGAACCAGACTAATTGTTCCTGCACTTAGCTGCTTCCCAGCCTTATGTAGGTCCTGGCATCCCTATCAATGACTGTATCACGAGAACAGACAAACACCACTGACCTATATGAAATCAATTGTTACAACAACCATTTGATTAGTAATGATTGTTCTGATCAAAAACAGACATAAAAGGAATATTACAAAAAAAAAAAGGATTGTTGCTACCAGTGATAGATGCTACAGTTTGTAAACCAGGCTAATGTACATGTCACGAACTGCCGTCGTAGTGCCAAAGTTGACATAGTGGTCGTGTATGTTATCTGTCTTTAGAGTTAATCCATATTGCCAGGGGCGAATAACGTCATTGTCTATTAAACCAGCAAGAGTGAATCATTTGCGGGATTCGATTGATAGTGTTCAAGACTTGTGATGTTTGTTGTTTTTACCTCCAATGTTAAGTGATTACATCCCAATCACAAAACTGCCATCTATTCAAGTTGGTGCGACTGGGTACACACTTTGCTTACAGAGTTAATTCCTATATGTCTTCTTTGAATGAAACCGTTGACTTTTGTCTCTGAGTAAATGGTTGGGTTTCTGGATGAAATAATTGTTTCTTTTTTTTATTAATTGTTAGATATCCAATGCACATGTATAGATTTTTCATATTTTCCCACAGCCCAGTCAAAACCGTTGTTTCGTTCAATATTACAACTAAGCACTAATAAATTGAACGCCTAGAACCTTAATAACAATGGACGAACCTCCAACTATAAAGAGACAAATTTTAAGGCTTGAGAAAATAATTATTGTAACTGAAATAAGTGAAAAAGAGCAGACCACTCGCAAAAAAAGCAGTTTAAATGTCAGTAAAACAAATTTAGGTTGTTATAAAGGAAAAGGAGTAATTCAGAAACGATCGTATATGCTAAAATATGTGATCTTCAAAGGTAAATGTGATTTCATGTTTAATGATAGAAGTATATCTTTACTGCTATATAATTTTATTTTTAGATGAATGCATACAATATTTTAGCAAAAACTATTAATAAAGAACAGAATTTATGTACAGTGATTGTGGTTATTTTTTCTTGAAACTGTTCTGAAACTGGACCTTGGAAACTGATCTTTTTGTACAAACCTGCTATGGGTGACCACCTGTCTTGAGAGAATGCTTTTTGTTGGCAGAAGGGGCAGTCTCTCATAACAGGTTTTACTGTACAGTCCTACCCGTTTATGTCGACATCCTCAGGCCCAAGGAAATATTGTCGACATAGGCGAATGTCGAGATAAGTGTTGGGGGGGGGTCTGAAAAAAGATACAAGTTAAATTCGTTAGTAAGGGGTGACCTGTCGTCAGTCAGTAGCATTTACACTTTGAGAAAACAAACAATGCAAATTTTGATTACATGAAGACAAAACCAGTGTGAAATACACTTGTATATTGACAAATTACATTTTGGTTACCTCTGTGTAATAAAATCCACAATAAAATGCTGCATCAGTCACATCCTGATATGAAAAATATTCACTACGATTTTCAATATCAGCATAAGCACATGGTTGCATAGTTGTTATTTACACGCTTCAAGTACATGTGCTTAAATTGGCCAAGATTTTGGTCAGTCTGTTCCCATCTTCTTGAGGCTACCAAGGGGATGGGGCTATTCACAGGGAAATGAAAACTTGTCGACATGTTGGTTTAAACAGTACGTGTATTCAGTTACAGAAGTCATCGTGAAAAGTACATAAAAGTGAACAAGAGATATGCGGCTGATATGATTAATGAAGGCACAATATTGTACACATTGATACATGCTAATGAGGTATTAAAAGAAAATGATTTTTACAACACAATATTGTAACAATGTCAGCTCCAGTGGTATACATTTAAAATTGTTCACAGACATCTTTGCGAGATGCCCCACCCTCAGCTTCCTTAACAGCCAGATATTTAGTTTCCAGAGACTGTAAATTTAATCTGCGTTTTACACTGCCGTTGGTAGCATCGTAAATATAAATAAAGTTAAAAAGGAAATTTCACAGCACAATAAACTTGTTTGAATCACCAATCACTTTGGAAAATGCAAGAACCGATCAGATTTCATTGCTTTTATTTAAGTCGCTGCAAGCTGCCAACTTCATAGGACCAAACAAAAGCGTTTTTTTATCCGACCACAACATTAAAGCCTGCCGGCAAGATCAACTAATTGTTGAATAAAGTACAGGTCGGAACTGGCCGCTTGCCGACATAAACGATTAGGCGGGAAAATTAAAACCTGGCGGCAAGATCAACTAATTGTTGAACAAAGAATGGGTCGGAACTGGCAGCTTGTCGACATAAATGATTAGAAAACAAAGGATTTGTTCAAGATGGGACCAAGGGCTTCTGTCGACATGTACGTTTATTTTTTTATCTCGACGTCGACATAAGCATGACAATTTTGGTAGTAATAGTAGACCAAGGGACCGGGACTTTGCTTTTTTGTCGAAATAGGAGGCTTGTCGACATAAGTGATATCGATATAAGTGGGTAGGACTGTACTATGATATTAATTTTTGAGTGTATTTTGGCCATACAACTTAAGAAGAACAATACTGTAATGAATTTAAACTGACAGGAATAGCTAGATTACAGTACTGTAATTGCAACTTAGTAAAAATACTTAATCAACTACCCTTAAGGAAGAATATTTGTTATGTTCTAAAAGCTCACAATAAAATGGCAGTTGAAAAGATTTTGAAACATGTTTGAAACAACCCTGTACCATGTACATGAAAGCAAATGCATGTGTCTTAACAAACTGACTGAACTAATGAACTAAGCCCTTCTTTCCAAATGAATCAACACAGGCAACATGGAAATGCATCTATATATGGACAGATTTTCTTAATGTAACCACTCACTTTCTAGCTTCATTAAAACAGTCCATTTATAGGACTGCAAATTTATGGTTTTATTGTTTGTCTATGTACTTGTAGTAAGGTCAGGAATTGGTTAAATAGTATTTGTTCTACTGCTTTTTTTTTCTTTGTATTTTCACAAAATTGAGTGAACTTGGGAAACTTCTGACCTTACAGCATTTTGCAAATTCCACAACATAGCATTGTCCGATACATTTCTGACCTACATAATTGCATTTTTAGGCTAAATCTTCAATAACATAATATTTATACTTTGCTTTCTATGAATTATATATTCTGTTTAATATGTTCGCCCAATGGTTTATGAAAACAGACTACCCAGACACAGCGAAGTCTGCCATTATTTCCACATAACAGGTTCACTTAGTGTTTCAAATGGATTTTATGATGAAAATAATGCACATACAGCAGTTATTCAGACCACTGATTCTATTCAAAAAAATAAATTGCTATTTACATACTATTGTTTAAGTTTTAAAACACAAGTTTGTTTGTTTTTATCAAGAAATGATAACTTACGGAAATCAAGTAGTGATAGTTGCTAATTTACTCAGGAAAGGGTTAATGGTCAATCAGGTACTAAAACATGCCTGTGAATGTGCAAGAGTTTGTTTGTCAGGGCAACTGATATCAAAGCCAGCTATCTGATGGCTTAATGCATGCCTACAGTTCACCTTGAGCTACAACACGACACTGGAACTACCCAGCTAGAACGATGGAACATCTCAAAAATTGTAAACTAAAAGTGCATCTAACAAACCACAGGGTAAAGTTGTTTTCACTTTCCAAACAGAACAGGCAAAGTTTTAATTTTCAGTAAAGGCAAGCATTTTAGACCACTCAGTTTAGAGTTTAGAGCATTTTAGACCACTTAGTTTAGAGTTTAGAGCATTTTAGACCACTCAGTTTTGAGTTTAGAGCATTTTAGACCACTGACATGATATAAAAAGCTGACTTGGATCATTTAACTATAAACATGTCATAAGGACATATTCATGACTGTTTACACAACGTCTGAAAATCTAAGGCTGTAACTGCTTTGCATTTGTTTTCCAATCTTAGAATAGTTGCTTTCTGATATTCCTTTTACAGTTCAAAGAAAAAGATGAGTGAAAATATTTGTGTATAAACACAATTTTAGGTATGGGGTAGGTGTATTTGTGCTAAAATTGTAGACAGACATTACAGTCATTTCTGTTTCTTAGAACTACATAAAAACATACCTTACAACATCATGGTTTTTTAACACCAAGATCAAGTATGTACTATAGTGTATAGAATAACTACTTTTTGCAAGAGACCAATTTTGTAAACAGAAGGATAGTCCTTCAAGACTGGTTGAACTACATGAATTATTTTTTTACATTTCCAGTCCTTTGCTAGTCAGTCATGTGATAATGATATTGAGATGGATTGATAAAAGAAGAGCCAAAGGACAAATAATGAAAGCAAGCAAGAAATACAGGTACCTTTTTCTTTTCTGATTCTGGTTGTCTTTGACGTCCCGAAAGTTTGTTAACTTGTGAATTAGTTAAGGCCTGAAGTGACAAAAAAGTGTTTCTAAGACCTCTCTTGATAAAGCTGTCTTGTCTGCCCATATCATTCAAATTTCACTGTACAAGTTAATGTCAAGTTGGTATGAATGTCTCTGTTATTCTGAAATACAGTAGTTCTCAAAATGGAAGAGCCAACAGGCCAGCTTCATAAAATTTTGAATAACTAGGGAATGGGCTTATCATTTGAACAAAAAAATTCTTAAGTGAAAATCTACAAAAATAGTTTGGTGAAAGTAGAAGTTGGCGCATCAACTTCTCATTGGCGAGATACAGCACTTAGCTAAAACATGGATCGTCTCGGAGGCCAACAAGTTGCCATCTACATACCACACAGTGAGAATTTTCAGCAGTTGAGAAATTGCAACAATTCTGCAGTCCCAGTGTTAGAACACAAAACCAAATCATGTAAAAATCTACCATCTTATTTATTATACAATCTCTAGATCCGCAATTATTAAAATATAACTAGCCAAAATTAAAATCCTGTTTTTGTTTTTAAAAAAATGTCAAATTTTAAAGCCATGAAAAATACCCACTGTATGGTATACAGTTTCTCTGATCTTTTTCTAGATCTAATTTTTTTGTTAAATTAAAAAAATTAAATTCATAGTAAAATCAGGGCTTATAGAGAGGTTAAAGGAACATGAATGGCTATTTTGCTTGAACTTCTGAATGTTCTATTTTCAACCCCAAGCAAATAATGATATCAGATTAAATATTTGTAATTATGTTTGACAATGTTTGTGAACAAAACCTTCCATTAATGTGAAATATTTAATATTTCAGTGCTCAAGGAAAAAATATTCAGATGTGTCCAGGGCTGGTGATTTAAAAAGTCAAAAGCCCAGGATTGTATCGACAAGCCCTGACACAAGCTAAATGTGCCCAAAAGGGCCATATTTTTTAAACTAAGATTTGTCATACAACATAGCAACTACTGTACTTTAAATACAAAAATGAATAAACAAAATCATATTATATTGGCTTGTGTGCTTATTCAGATCTCAAAATATATCATGTTAAGCAATGTCTTCCTCCAGGTCCTGATGTCAACCATTGTCCAAATTCTCTGTCAAAGTCCTCCTTACTCACTGGATCAGCAGTGCTGATGCTCATTAGCATCTAAAGAATGCCTTCCTCTGTGTGGTTTCTCTTCACACTTTTGATGTTTTTCACAGATGCTACTTAATATATCGGTGTTTCTGCCAAACCCATTTTTAACAGTCTTTCCTTTTTATCTCACCTCTGCCGAAGGATGGCCCATTTTCAATCAAAGACTTAAAAGCCTTAATGGACCACCTACCTTTGATCTCTTTATAACACCTCAAAAATTTATAACACCTCAAAAATTTATAACACCTCAAAAATTCCCTCACAAGATAATCAATTAACAGCTTGTTGTATACAAATGATAGCCTTAATCTGATTACTCAGCCATACATCAATGCACCAGTTGCAAGGACTGATGTAATAGATCCAGTCCCTAGTAGAATGGTTCTAATTGGGATCTGCACTGCATGGATAGAGTGTGTAGAAATACTGTGGTTTGTTTTTTCTGTTTCTTTTTTTAATTCTATAAAACACTCTTTATTTTTTTTTTAAAAGCTGCCTTTTTCAACTATAAAATGTTATATGAGGTAGAAGACCTCAGAAACTGCATTTTTGCCCTACCACAGTAGAATCACATACATGTTAAAACCAACTGAGCACTAATTATAAGTAATCAAGACCATCTGTTTCAAATTCATAGGTCAAAAGCTTCACTTTCTACACAAAGTTTACAGCTTTCTACATGCAACTGGGAATAATATGAATAATATAAGTCTTTCAACAACTTGGAAATAAAATTCTGCATTTTGTCAGCATGATTAAGTTCTCTCTGGCAAATTAGATTTCATTTCTTCAACAAGCCATATCAGCATTTCACTTAGAATACAAGACAGCCATAATCTGAAATTAGAGGGACCCCACACAATTGGCTATCAGATGTTTGAATACTGCATTTAAAATATAATCAGACTTTGGCTTTATTGGTTTCCTCCCCTTGTATTATAAACAGTCAACATTGGGCATCAGGATTATTGGCTGAAGAGTGCACATTTTCTGCATCTTACAAAGGGACTTTTTTAAAAATGTTTTGCTTCCAAGCAGACAATGTCATTTCCTCACACGAAACAATGTAGAATCAAATAAAAATTTTCATGGATTAGAAATATGGTCATTAGAAAAAACAAGTTATTTGTCAATACAACACATATGAAAACATCAATATTATGCATTTGCAAGGCAAAGTTTTAAGTCAAACATGGGCCATAACTCCGTTAAGTTTATATATAAGATGCTGAAAATCTAATTTTACCAAGGCTTTCTTCATATAAAGCATTATACCTAATCTGGTTTTAAATCAGTTTTGCCAATATTCATTTAAATCCATTTAGTCCCTATTCAGTATCAATCCCTGAAAACATCAATATTATGTGTTTGCAAGGCAAAGTTTTAAGTCAAACATGGGCAGCCGAGTGGTCTAAAGTGCTCACTGTTCCAGATCACTGGCATCTCACCTGTCTGCATGGGTTCGAGTCTCAGGCTCAGCTGATGTGGATACATGAAAAAGCCTGCCAGTAGCTTCTCATGAGTCGGTGGTTCTTCCCGGGGTTTTCCAGGGTTCTTCCTCCACCAGTTATACTGGCTGCCATGTATAGCCTATCTTGTGCTGAAAAATGGTGTTAAACCCTACAACAACAACATCAAACATGGGCCATAACTCCATTAAGTTTATGTGACAAGATGGTGAAAATCCAATTTTACCTAGGTCTTCTTAATATAAAGCTTCATACCAAAACTGGTTTTAAATCAGTTTTGCCAATATTCATTTTAAATCTGTTTTGTCCATATTCAGTTTAAATCCATTTAGTCCTTCAAAAATAGAAACGAAGTTAGTTATGGATATGATGCGACATGACATAATGGGATGGACATGGATGATACTATTTGCTCCTTATAAAGATATGGATGAGTCATAAAAACATTTTGTTTCAAATAAATAAATACATAAAGCAGTGTTTCCCTTAACCCTCATTTGTGCATCAGAGACTCCCAACGTTTTTACTCTGACCCCCAGTTTTGAAACCATGATTTATTTGTTTTACTCAATCTGATCCCCACTTCTGACATCATGTGATCTTTAACTAAACCTTGCATTCCAAGGGGAGACACTTATAATAGCACAAATAAACAAACATAATGATACAAAAATTCATTAGGACAATTACCATGTTTGTCCATAAAATACAAACCTGGAAATCTATACCAACTTGGGTCACTTTACCACCAACTGCCTTGTCAACATATGGCTCACTTGATAAAACATTGGTTGTACTACCAGGATGGTATGGGGATTTTTTTATCTCATCCAAAATCATAGAATCTCCAACACTCTCCTCACTAGCTATATCTATTTCAATATCTGATGGCAATTTATTCTCTTTTAAGCATTGTTTTAGCACTGTCAATGATGTCCCAATATTTGGCAACACAAGACGTGGGGAACATTGAGGAAAACATCTGTTAATTTTTGCTGAATTGGCTGACATTTCTTCAAGGTCAGAATCTGCTTCCATATCCATGTCCTCCTCAGAATCATCAAGTGAACACTCCACAGAATGTGTCAACATACTGGGTTTTTTTGTACTGTTCTGAATGGAACTGTCTGACCCTGTATATGTCCTTGATCCCACCTGCATACCATGGTGAAGGTCACTACCTTGATAAGATGGTGGAGCTTCCAGAAAAGGATCAGTATGATGGCTGTCCAGCAAATTTGATTCAGGCACCTTTGCTTCATCTTTAACAGGAGTGGACATGGATTCACAGACCTGTGATAACAAAATAATACAACGAGATACTCAAGCATTTGTAATATGAAATAAACGCACAACTCAGGTTCCAGATATCTACAAATTTATGGAACATTTTCCACAGTTCTAGCCACATCTTTTCTCACCTCTGTTGGTTTCTGTAATTATTCAGAATACAATAAAATAATAAAATGAAAAGAAAACAGTAAAGCAGAATTTAACAAAAGTGTCTATCAATCCATTTAATGAAAAAAAATGTCTCACAATCATATTACATTCAACATCACCCAAAGATTATACAAACCAACATGCATTAATGAGCACTGTCACTGGAACATGAAAAGTACGTCAGTGATATAATTTTGAGAGAGTAATATAGAATCCTTCAGGATGCATACAAATCACACATCTAATAGAAGCAACAGCATCAGTCTGGAATACAGAGGCCTAAAGATAAATACACAGGTATCAGTGATCATGAGTAGAACACAGCACAAGTTCTCCTGAACTTTCATGTTGGCCAGCTAAAAATGGGTAAATCAAGGCAAAAAATAGTTCTTGATTATCCACAGACACTAATCAAGAACACTAATAAGAATCACTATGTTAGTATTCATCTCAGACTATCAATATTATTTACCATGATAAATGTAGAAGAACCTGTCTGTTCCTCATCCTCACATCTCGCAATGTTCTCACTATCTGTTTCTGGGAAGTACACTGTAGTTTTATCTAATGATGTGGATTGCTCACCATTTTGTGACATCTGTTCAGATACATTATTTTTAACTGAATCATTGCTGGTGAGTAATGTTATTGATTCGCTGTTTTTATCACTGTACTGTTTCAATATAGAATCAACTGGAAAAACTTTCATAAAGCCAGAGGCATCATGAGCAGGCTTATGCTGAAAAGAAGAAGATGGGGTGATTTCATCTTGGTTTATGTGGTGCTCTGTTGATGAACATGTGATAAATTCACCCTGGGTCAAGATGAGATTTGATGATGAATATGGGGTGAAATCCTGCCTGGCTGTGTCAGTGTTGAACGCTAATTGTCCATTATTTGATGACAGAATTTGCTGCAAGTCTGCTGCACCATTAGAAAGATTGTCTTTTTCACCTGCAGTCACTGACATAATGAGACCTGTCTCTGTGTCTTCTTCTAAGATTTCAATATCAGAAGTGTCCGTTTCTGATTTTACTGAAATGGGGACTGTATTAAGGAGGCTGATGGGCTGAAAATAAATAAGACATTACGTAATATCTATCTAATGACAAATCAAATGCTTCATTTCCTTCAACTATAAGATGATGTCATTTTCTGCCATTAAGATATTTTAAAGTGCGACATGCAAAACTTACAAAAAAAATCTTTTTAAAAAAAGAACCAACAATTTATGATTAAATATTACTTTGTTTCTGAGTGACTTCTTAGACTCTGCTGCTAAAGTGACTTCTATATTTAATTTGTCCATTGGCACAAATACTTTTGTAAACAATAGGAAAAATGAAAGGTCATCATCGTTTTGAGTCAAAAGACAAATCAAGTGGCCTTAATACAGACCTGTATTTGTTCTACCTATTATCAGCAATTTCATAGATGGACACATTTTAAAATTCACTTATGACTTTTTATCAAAATTAATTGAATATGCCATGTCAATCAGGCTTCCATTCCTCTTTCAAATTATCACTGGTTAAAGAACACTGATGACAGGAAATTAGCTGGAGACTTATTCTTTGACTTATGTAATGCTTTTTTGATACTGTTAATCATAGTTTTACTACATAAATTATCAGCATATGTTACAAAACCCTCACCATGATAGTTTCCATTCTATCTCAATAGTAGATTACAAGCTGTGAGCTGGAGAGATAGTCTCAGATTTTAAGGAAATTTCCACTGGAGTACCACAGGGTCCAATTTTAGGCCCTCTCTATTTCATATCATACTTAAATGATTTTACAAAGTGGCTGAAACATTCTTTTGAGTCCATGTATACACAATATGTTAGTGATAAAGATATTAATTAGCACTGTTGACAGATATTTAATAAGATTTTACAAAGTGCTGTGAAATGGATGTATGACAAGAAACATAGCTTAAAAAGAAAATAAAGTTAATGCATATATGCTGAGTACAGTATGCAGCCAAATGTAAAGAATGTACTTAGAAGTAAATGGTACAACAACTTAAACTATTAAATGTGCCAAACCTTCTGGTATCCATATTGATTTTATTTCATCAGGGTCCAACCATCTTGAAAGACTCTTTAAAAGAGTACCCACAAATGCAGGAATTTGAAAATGAGTTTTAAGTTTTGATTAAGGGTTACACCTAGCTGATAATTTGTCATGATTCTAAGAATTAAACAAGATGTTTACCTGAATTTGAGTTCAAGACCTGACATTGTTTGTGACTTGATGGGTTTTTCCATCGAAAATAACAGTGTCACATGTCAAATAAAATATGTATGTATTGAGACTTTGTAAACAAGTATTCATTGTCAAGTGAAACATGTACATATAGAGACTTTGTAAACAAGTATTCATTGCTGTTTCATATCAGTCTTTGGGAATCTATGATTAGAGTTTGCAGTTGTGCTCAGACAGAATCTGAGTGGATTTATTTATTTATTGAAATTATTCACTGAGCTTTTGGACTCAAACACTACTTTGGGATTATTGAGAACTCATTCAAAGACATTCTGGTTTACATCAGTGTGGTACATCAGGACATTCAAGACCTTTGATACATCAGGATATTTAGGATCATTGAAATTCATTCGGAAGATTCTGTACTTTTGGACTTGTGGTAGAACATTCAGGATTATTTTGAATTTAATTCACAATACTGTAAGTTTCTTTTGAATTTTCACTTGTGTTCTAGGGGAAATAGATTATCTGTTCAATTTTACTTAACTTGCTGGTTTGAATTCTTTCTATTATATAGTTTAAGACCACATAGTCGTAACAAGCAGTGGACTAAAACTTAAAAGCACAAGGCTAAGTCAATGTAACAATAAAAAAAAAATGTTACAACGTTGTAAATGTAGATGGCTATGATGTTACAATCTATAAAATTAGGTTTCTTAATTATAAGACTGATTAATTTATAATAACTGACTTACCTGACAATTTATTCCATCCTGAGTTATGTCAGGTGCAGGTGCTCCTAACACACAAAACGGATTTTTTGTTTCAACTGTATCTTGTATACTCTGACGATGGACTGTCACTTTACCACTGGAGATCATATTAATATTGTATGCACAGTCCTGAGTTGGACTGTCATTGGACATTTGCATACTATCTGGTGCACAGAGTACTTGTTCCATTATCAGGTTGACAGCAATAACCATTTTTCAACAAAGTTTTGTAATGCATGCAATATCTGATGAGGGATTGAAGCTGTAGATTTTGGGAAAATTTATCAATTCCATTCACATTGGCTTGAGTTAATTCAATAACACCTTCATAAAGGTATTTTAAAACACTCTCAACTGCTGACCTATCATGTCCACTTGGTACATAGAAATCAAATACATTGTTTTCCTCTGTGTGCAGTAGAAGTCTCATTATGTCTGGACAGGCTGCAACCAAGACTAGCTTGTGAAGCTGTAAAATATGAAACAATCAGTAATATGATTTGCATACGTACAACAAATAAATTTAGGACATGCATGATTTTAACATATGAAATGGAGCCCCATTTCTGTTAGGTCAAAACATAAGGTCTGTTTTGGATCATAGTGTGCATCCTTGTTCATTTCTCAAAGATTACAACTGTAATATTTCTCAAAATTAAATCCTGGAAGATCTTGGGAACAAAAGTTAACATGCTACTTGCAATAAATATTATGTTGGCAATCAAAAATAATTGCCATAATTATGAAAATCAAAGGACCAACATGATAAAAAAGGAATTAATGACCTCTATAAACAAGGAAATTCAAATAGTAGTTTAAATTAGTTAAATGCCAATTTTAACATAACAGTAATCAAAATATCGGGAATAATGACTTAATAGGTGATGGTAATACAACATTAAACAAGATCAAAGGGATCAAGAAAATGTGTGAGATATCTTTTTACCATCTGTAAATATCAATATCTTTCTAAATATATATAATCATTTAAATTTTGTCTTTTCTATACCTCTTAACAGAGATTTGATTCTTAAAAAATTCATAAAATATTCTGAGAATATATACAAGCATTTACAAAATAAAATGATTCTATATACATAGCTGTCAAACTATATCATGGGAAGAAGGTGACGATAGGATGTGGAGGAATACCCTTCCATCTGCTGGGGTGGTCTAGTCACCCCAAGTCCTTGACCGATTTCATTACCTTTGTAACTCAACTGAGGGAAATGACCTTGTTGATTCTTTTCAACTGATCACAATGTCTTGGATGTGAGAAGTTTATCAACCCAAAACCACCAGTGCCACCAGTGTAGCCACATTTTCAGCCATGTGACAATTACTCAACTGTCATGACCTATTGTTCCTATTGTTATAGCCTGTGTACTTATTTTTGGATTGCAATGATCCAGCCAGGTTTTGAATGACATAACTGTCATGCATCTGGGCTTCAGCTTAAATAGTGGTAGAAATTTTTAAAAAGACACATGTTTCTCTTTATAAAAAGGGTTAAATGTGATGTGGCAAGAAAACTCTTTTAAATATATATTTTTCATAATTACAAGTGTTGTGGATTCTATACTCTGTAGATAAACACAGTTAATACTTGTATTGTTAAATATTAAACTGCTCTGATATTATACAGGTCTGTGGTTACTTCTGCATCAGCCAGGGTATCATTTTGTTCATGTAATACTACCGGTAATCCAAGTGGGATTATTAGATTGTTCACATGATTAATAAACCAGGTGAACTGTCATGTAGCTGAATGGATCCTTGAATGGCATATCTGTTCCCCAATCTTTTAAGTTGATAAAGCATGTAAGACTGTACACAGTGTAATGGTGGTTTGATATCATCATCAAGTCTGTGAGTGTGTGTTTTTGGATTTTTTAAACATAGCTTTAACAACCTTAGTCATATTACTACAATGCCTGCAGTGTGGCAGTTTATAGTGATGTCTAGCACAGGAGCATCATGCCGCAGATATGTGGCATTTTGTCCCACCCAGTCACATTATCCTGACACCAGGCCGACCGCCGTAACGTGACTTGAAACACATTTTAGTTTCTCAGTACACAAATACCGACAAGCTGAATTCTTCCAGTACAGGGGCAAATATTACCAGTAAAAACCTGCATATACCACAGTAATGGAATCTTGCAACTTCTCACAAATTTAGTTGCCATCTGGAAGGGCCACCCTCTATATAGCCACTTTCCCCATGCAGAAGGAGTTGCTGTATAAGAGAGGGACCACTGTATATGTACAAGTCAGTGTTTATAAGCTCAAATGAAGTATGAAAATGTAATTAATGACCTATGACTCATCCCAATTTTAAGTTAGGTCTTGTTTTCAAAACTCATTCACGAAAGTGCAGATATGTCTGTGGTCAGATCTGTACCATTTTCAGTCACAACAATAAGTGTTCCAGCGAAAACCTGAAGTGAAGACCACACTTTTCAATCAAAACCAGAAGTGTTCAAGTGAAAACCTCAAGCGAAGATCACTCTTTCATTCAGAACCATCAACATATTGCAATAATAGTGATTTAGTGAAAATCGGATTTCTTTTAAATTTTCATTTTCTGTATCTTTCAAGAGGTGCCTTCTGAAAATTCAGTGATTTTACCCAACTTTCACCAAATCTTTTTTTATAAATACATAACTTTTCTAGGTTGGACACAAACATTTTTATTCTCCACTCTTTCTCATCTTCCCAGTAGAATTGAAACCTTGATTAATACTGACCCAGATAAACTGGCAGGGAAATGATGAATCTCATGTCCTGCTATTTCTAGAAAAATTCAATATCCAACAAACATTCTATCCCCTCCATATATCTCAGAGCAATCTTTCATAAAGATCTTTATGAAATTAAACATGGGCTCATAAATATGCCCCTTCTTTTACTGATTACAACACAAATTTGCAACATTTGGTTTTGCCCTGCCATTAATATCTCGATTTTGACATTTTGATACGATATGCATATCTGATCCTCTGAAACTCTTTAACCAACCCATCTTGAAATGCAAGCTTTACACCATAAAACATTTTGTGATTGGCTACCATCTTTACTTGCATTCAAGTCAGATCCACCTGCAAAGTGCACTTATCCAGATCTGCCACTGCATAATGTGCTCGCAGATTTGGGTCTATGCAGTCTGAACTAATCAGCAGAATAAGCAACACAGACCCTGATCTTCTGGTACATCATGCTACAACAGATCAGGGTCTATCTTGTTTGCAGTTTGACGGATTTACCTATCAGCAAGTAGATGTACAGCAAGTCTTCCGATGTACTTTGTTGCCAGATGAAAATGACACTCTTAAAATGAAAATTATATGCTTTGATTTTTTTTTTTTTCCAATGCAAGTTGAAACATAAAGGATGGATTGACAAATAGATATAACGAAAGAAAGTTAATTTTGTAGCCAAGCATATTTATGTTTTGTGACGAGATATGGAAAACTACCTTGTATCTGGTACTTCCAAGGTTCAAGGCAGCATCGCAGTACTTGTCCCTCTTCCATAACATGGATATCTGGGCAAGTAGCTGACTTGAGTGATCTGGATTTACATACACTTTTTCCATCTCTCAATGTGATATCAGTCAATCAACAGCTACTATGATGGGAATAATCTGAAAGAGAACCAAACTAACATAGTGGTATCACTGTTGATTAGAAAATATGGGGTCTGGAAAACCCGCCTGTGCCCTCCTCCTTGCAGGTCTTGGATTCTACTTCTGATCCCATCACAAGCAAGGTTCACTTGTTTTGACTGTCGTATTAAAATGATGTGACCTATTTGTGCCTTATAGACAGGTTTCCTTTACATAAAGAAATCTGTCACCTCTCTAGATTTATACAAATACTTCCACCATTGTGATATTTTAATTTCATTTCATGCTTTTTATTTGTAAATCCATTTCGATCAAGATTTCCTGGAAAAGAGACATTAAGAGTCAAGTAATATCTCAAACCAAAGACAAAGTATGATCATGAGTATGATCAGGTGTATACGATCTACACTCACTTATAAGATGAGTACAACTGCAAATTGCACAGACCCAGATCTGCCATCACATAAAGCACCAGAAGATCTGGGTCTGTGCAGTTTGTTAGGAGTATTCTGAAGAACAAACAAAAGACTGTGATCTGCAGGCGCATTATGCCTCAGCAGATCATGATCTTTCTCTTCGACTCAATTTATAAGCAAGCATATATGGCAGGTTTCAATATCAATAATATTTTCTGTCTTCTCCAATTTGTTCCAGCTAGCAAACTGCAGAATATCAATACCTACAGCTTCAAGAGTTTATATAAACTGTTTACAAATTCAAATTAAACAATCAATTTTTAAATCAATTTTACAACTTTTTCAGTGTGATGGTCAAAATGGTGGCATACAATCTTCTTTGAAGTGGAGGAAAGATAACCTGGAACTTACAAACCACCAATTAGATTTAATAACACAACAAGATCACCTATTATTCTCTGCCAATTTGTGTTATTTCTGATATTACTGTCTGTAGCAGTGAACAACCATTCAAGCTGCAATTTACTGGATTGACAGGCTGACAATCCAGAAAAGGGATTGCTAATAAGTCAATCCAGAAAAGGGATAATTGCTAATAAGCACAGAATGTTTGGAAACATCTGATGCAATAAGGATTTTTCTTTATTGTTTTCTTGTTGGTTTTAACAGCACCTTTAACACATTATTGGCTATAACATGCTTAGAAAATGGGGAGCCAAGTGCCTTTCCCAAGAACACATTGAGAGAGCTGATCCTGTCTGGTGAAAGTATGTAACATGCAACCCTTGGATGAGCTAACATAGCTGCTACATATTGATGGAAGAGACTATACTTGCTATCTGGGAACAAAGGTCAGTCTACATAACTGAATTAAAAGAGTCATACAGATTTAAAGCAAGACATCCGCTATGGAATCTGTAGTTATTCTGCACCATGGCCAGTAACCATGTCACAGTGACCTCATCCTTTGCTTAAAGTATGCTGTACTGAACAAGACTTAATATGCAGACTAAGCATGACCATGACATATGACCTTTGGACCCCAAAATTTGTAGGTTTCTTCATTATCCAAACATAAACAAAAACAATTGTTACTGTGCAAAACTCTTTTTTCTTTGAGTCACAATGACCTTGCCTACTGACCCATTAACCCCAAAATCTATTGGCCACTTCTGTACCTTAAATGCAAGATCTCCACAAACTTTATTAACGTACCTGATCTAGAATAAGAGTCACTGTGCAAAAACTTTTTTTTTTATAATTGCAGCGTTGAACTTTGATCTTCTGATCCCAATGTGCAAGTCATCCAGAAAATTTGGTGACGGTACATGGTCAACAACTGAAACTTTTAACCCAAAAACTATTTATCTCCTTTCAGTCCCTATGACCCTGACCACTGACCTTTTAACCCCAAAATCAACAGACTTCTACCTCACCCCAAGTGCAAGCCATCTATAAACTCTGGTCCAGGTAAATGATGTAGAAGTAATGTTACTGTGCAGAAACCATATTTGTTCTTCAGTCACTGCGACATTGAGTTTTTAACCCTAAAATTTACATGGTTATTCCTTAACCCCCCCCCAGTACAAGCAGTCCATAAAGTTTGGCATTGGTAGATGGTGGAATATTTGAGTTATTGTGCAGGAATCATTTTTCTTCTTTCAATTAGTGACCATTTCCTTTGACAATGAAATCTTCAGGCTTCTTCCTTACTTCAAGTGCAAGCCATTGACTACGGCAGGTAACTATAGATCATGAAGAACGCGAGTTATTATGCAGAAACCATTTTTCTTATTTCAGTCAATGACCTTGACCTCTGATAACAAATTTAATAGGTTTTTTACCCCAACCCCAAGTGCAAGTCATCCACTAAGAATAGAAGATGATGGATAACTGAGCTAGGGGTGTGAAAACCAGTGGATTTTTTTCAGTCAGTGACACTGACCTTTAACCCTTTTATCTCCAAAATTTATAGGGTTCTCCCTTACTCCAAGTGCAAATCATCCCTAATGTATGGCAGCTGTAGAAGTGAATAACTTCAGTTATTTTGCAGAAGCTAAATTTGCAAGTGCTCTCTGCAAGATGAATCTGGCTTTCTCCAGGTTGCTGCAATAGTGACATATGTGTGGTCATTGTTCTGTGAAAAATAGGCTGAGAATTGTGTCCTTTCATTTTTTTTTATAACCATTACATGAGTTTCATTTAATATTTTTCAATTTTTGTGCAGCAGCAACATTTGAAATGCTACATTTTTTGATATCACATGACTATAGGATTTCTGATAGGTTGCAAGATTTGGATTGTCATGTAACTAGCAATGCAGATGGGGAGCACCAGGTAAAATTTCATCAACACTGGTTTCATCTCATCTGTCACGAGATAAAAGATATAACGAATATTTCACTTGTAATTTCTGAGAAAATAAATAACTTTCTATCGATTTCATGCAGGCCTGGCCTGATGTAAGGTCGTTTAAGTTTGCTAGGCCTGCTAGTAAGTGGCTACCTTTATGCTGCCACTACAAGAAGGTGGCAAACTTGATAGGTAATGGGCTCTGACCCCACACACCATTATAATCGAAAACGGGGTGGAACATGTCCAAGGAAACTTGAAGCACATATACTAGTAAGGACCAAGTCTATCACTGCACAGAATGAAGCCATCCTTATAAAGTAAACAACAAAAAACAACACTTGATATCACGAAAATCCTGCATATCCAGATACTTAGAGCAGTTATGGCTGGATGGACAGAATACTGAATTACTGATTAAAAAAAAGAAGGCACATGACCATCACCAAGATGCTATATTGCAGAAGTGACATACAGGGTCATACATACCAAGTTCCAAAATGTAAGAACTAAATATTCAAACAGCAGCAGCATCAAAATGGTAATCGACTGAACAGAAAAATGTCATACTATTACAACAGCTACTTTCACTTGACACAGTATGACTTGTTCTCTTCCTTGTCACATGACCTAATTAATAGACATGGATGACTTTAAAAGAGAAATTGTTGTCTTTTCCATCAAGGTCCCTAACTGCCAATTACCTACCTTTTAATCCCTTTAATGTTGCTGACGTCACATAAAAATTATAGCACAAAATTCCTGTCTAGGAATGAAGTAAATCTAGACAGCAGCCTGGATACTGGATGTAACATGAATTAAGATCAGTTCTTAATACACAATTTAGTACAGGTGGGGGGTGGGATGATCCTATTGTAAGAAATAACTAAAAGTGGATTTTGTTTAAAACTTGGAGAAATTGAACACAAGCTGTTTTTCTGCACATACTGTTTGCAAATAAATGGTTTCTAGTCAGTCCTGAACAACCTTGACAGCAGATGTTAAAAATAACATTGAAAAGCCTATATTAGCCATAAGCAGCATTTTATGATGAAGATAATAACACAAATCTCCATGTATTTTGGTGATAATAATAATGACACAAGTTTTAGTCCCGTACATTATGATGAATCTATCTATCCTTCTATATATCTATCTACCTACCTACATTAAAAATTAATTTTAAATTCTAACCACTTTCTTGGTATCTAAGTAATGGTTCACAGCAGAATGTACAAAATTTAAGACTCTGGTATAATATTGCCCCTTTATGTAGACCACCAGCCACATTAGGCTGTCTCATTCTAGCCTGATTTCTAAAGCACCCATGTCTTTGCAAATGAATGCAACGATAAAAAATAATTTATGTAACGTTCAAATATCAAGCAGCAAACAACATAAATAACTAGTTATCACAAATATAGAAAAATGTCACTAAATCACCACTAATATGAATACAGCAAATTGTACAAATAAATGTCAACTCTTTCCCTATACATGGCCTAACTGACACTGTAAAATCCACTGTAAAAAAAAAAGGTACATGAATGTATACATGTCATCTTCACTGTCACTAAGCATGTTGTGCCATACTTAGTTTAGAATTCACAACTAAAAACAAGTGTAAAAGCCAACAGAACTGAATGAAGAACCATCTTACCTGATCTCTGCAGAATTTTTACAATTTGTCTTTCTCTTAATTTGAATCACTCTTGTTTTATGGGATGTGCCTGCTCACACACACTAGTGGAAATGCACACCACAATGACAAAAGTTCTCATACTGGCAAGCAAATTCCATATACAATCCATTTGTGCATGCATATAAGGTTTATTTAGGATAAATTGCTAATGGCAAGTACTCTTCATCATCTTAATATATGGGTATTATGAACAACGGTCTGATCATACCTGAAGATATAATATTGAGAAAACTACATGAAAGAAAAAAGTAAAATGTAAACAAGGAAAAATGTCATTTTAAAGTATTATTTCAAGAATGATTTGAAATTCTCTTCACTGTTATCAGTACTGACCACAACAGTACTTTCAATATGGAAAGTTTCATAGCTATTGGGTTACAGGTATGCATGTAATGTGAATATCAGGCAAGGGACTGGGTTAAATGAAAGACCAATATCACAGCCCATATTATAAAACATTGTAATGTTTGCCATATGCAATGTATTCACAGTCCAATGTAACACTCATTGCATCCTGGTAGTCTTCGTACAGCAACTCAACAGTGCAATAGGTTGATACTATCACAATGTCATGATATAGTGCAAATATAATACAATAACAACTTGCCTATTTTAGTTCATATAAATACATTTTTCACAAAAAAAAAAAATTATCCTGAACATTTAAAAGACATTTTTTTTAACGTTTCACTTATTACGTACTATACGTTATATCTGACTATACCACACCCACCCACCCTGTTACACCTATTCGTATTACCAATAGCCCTTAATGAAACAATTAGGTTCCAGGTATTTGAATAAATGTACACAAGGCTAAAAATATTCAGACAGGTTTTGTATAGCTGTACTTTTAGCTCTTACTTGCTGTTACCCTCTAAACAAAATACCCAACTAAAAACATGCCTACTATTTTCATACCGTAACAAGAAAGTTATGTTATCATACGAAAATAGGTGACAACATATTGCGTATGCCTCTAAAGTTTTCAACCTCTCTTTCATAACTTTCTATGTTTAAAACAAAAGGTAATATTACATACACTAGTCAAATGTAAGACAAAATGATACATATAATGTCAGTTGTTTTCGTGAAAACATTATGTTTATCACTTTTTCCTAAGCTCAACTACTAGAGGGAGCTGGTGATCATGTTAATAACTCATTGTGTGACTAGGCTAGTCCGACTTTCCTCTGACCCTTGAAACCCAATGTTTGATATTTGAAAACAATATAACTAACCAAGTATCTAAAATTGGGTGGCAAGGTTAAGAAAACTCTGACTGCAAAATGGCAAGCTTGTTACACTGGTATTTTCCAGTGAGTCTACACTTTTAAGTTACTCATCATCAACAGCTTTGAAGCGAGCAGTTGAAACAACAATGCTTTAAAAAAAAAAAAAAAACACTATTGCAGCAGATGCACCTCCAAGGACTACATCCTAGAAGTTGGCCTTGAGTATCAGGCGGAGCTTCAGGCCACACAAAGCGACTATCCTTTGGCTCCCGAGACAATGAGCGTTCCAGAGGGTTTTGCTAAGCAGCTTTAGCGACCAAACTGGCGGTAGGTCCACTGAAAGCAAGAAGGTAATTTCCAGCCTGGCGCTAAAAGATGCACCTTATAGTCCATTACAGAAACCTCAGCTTTATACCAGGATGGCAGTGCGTGTCACCATGCTTTACCGTTTGATGCAGTTCGACCAAATCGCTGGAATGGCACCGACAACCAACCTAACTGCGGGCCTGCGAAATTGGGTGAAGTCGAAGTTTCAAAAATACTTCTTTAAACTGGCGAACAGCTGCATCTTTTGGAAGATAATGACAATCTATGGAAGCGGATTCGTGTTGATCTTGTGGGACCTAGGGATGATTGTCGACATGGCCTTCTACTCACGAAATGTCTTTGGCGGCAACCACATTGCTGCAATTCCACACAAAAAAAGTCAACCTAAAGCTAAATTGTGTTTGACTCAGGCCTGCAAAACCTTTTTGGTCAGAAATCCTGAGATTTTTATTTAGTAAGTCCAATAAGAGCGCGGTTTGCACTTTGTTTGCACTTTAACAGTGGATTGTGCTCAGCAAATGTAGATTTTAAACTTTTTTAAAAAGTTGATTAAAGTTTCAAACAAAATTATCATGGGGAAAAGTATGACAAACACGGAAACTTAGTCATTTTTTAATTCATTTTCATGAAGTTACCACATTTGAAATTAAATATTAAAGGACATTTAAGATACTAAGCTGAGATTGTCTATTAATGTAAAATACGCATGTATCTCTGTCAAATGCCTCTTTTAAGTTTAAGTTACATTTAATACGTTTATTGATACCCTCAAATAACTATAACATGAATATTAAAATCCCACAGTGGAAAACTAAGGCTCTCTCTATTCACGAACATTAAAGATTCCTCTTCTTCCGTACATATGAAAGTTAGCAGTCTCTATTTACACGTGCAAGTTCTTACTTTTTTATATAGTTAATAATCTATACCCTCAACTATAAAATCCAATAATAAACAGAAACATTACACACACACACACACACACACACACACACACACACTCTCTCTCTCTCTCTCTCTCTCTCTGCAAGTTATAATATAATTTTCTATACCATTAACTATAAAATCTAATAAATTATAATTTGTTACAGATACATTTCACTAAAGAAAAAACTGACTCTCCTCTCATTCTCCTTCAATATACATACAGACGTGTAAATAGACAGTTATCTTTGATATACATGTAGTTTATTATTCATACACATGTATAAAAACCAATGATTAATAGTTTGACTGGAATCTGTATAACAAACACCAAAAAAAAGATGATAGGAGATTGTAAACAGTTTCGTTCGAAGTAGCATTTATGTAAAGAGATAAGGAAATCAGATTCTCTCTCTCTCTCCATTAAGTCAACAGTTACTTTTGCTATTATTACAAGCATGAGGTCTTTGCTTGACCGAGCGGTGTCAAACCCTTGCGCGATTCCCACTAGAAGTCAAAAGTTTACCCCAAATTTCCAAAGACTTCTATACAACTTAAGTTGTAAATTAGAAAGCCCGACGTGTCCATTCTATACATAAATTTTACTCTAATCAATGCAAAACCACAGATCTCCCAACTTGCCAAATATCTATCAACCGCACATCTGCATAGTTTCTCTTCATCAACTTTCCGTACCATCAGCAGTTCACACCGTAGAAACTCTACAACTATCCACTAACACAGGGAACTATTTTAACTACGCCACCCTAGGCCAGTCAGTCCATGGTTTCAAGGCACATTACGCCAGTACAACTGCATCACATTTGCCACCATGGCGTCATAAACGGTATCTGCCGAGT
This sequence comes from Megalonaias nervosa, assembly GCA_016617855.1. Classification (NCBI taxonomy): domain Eukaryota; kingdom Metazoa; phylum Mollusca; class Bivalvia; order Unionida; family Unionidae; genus Megalonaias; species Megalonaias nervosa. The sequence goes on along the minus strand of JAECUM010011464.1, from coordinate 5,421 downwards.
ACCTTCTGTTTATTCCACTGTGTTATTTACCGGTTTCCTACTGTAAATACTGCCACTGCATTCACACCACCAATGCACACCACTAGATTTTAATAGGGACTATAGTATTCAGGGACACTTCATGCGGTTTTGACCTGAATTCACTACAAGTGAACCATGTCATCATGGAAACTCAATAACACTTCACTCCGTGACGTTTGCTCCTAGTAACTGGCTAATTATTTCGGGCTAAGGAATATTTCCATTGCACCGAATTCCAATAATCAAACAAGTAATCACACAAATCTAAAAATTCCTTAAACGAGGCACTATAACGAAATGCGCATACTCCAAATTTATTACAATATGATTATTATTTAACTTGAAGTATATCACAAGATCTTTTGAAGAAAAAAAATAGTTTATGATGCATATACATTTTTAACTTCAGCTCAGTATATGCCACTTTCAATGCAACTGGTCACAATCCCATGCTTGTTCATACACCAGTAAAATCATCAAATGTTTTCTGCTTCCTCACTCTTTAGTTGTTTTTTTTATTTTTAATTTTAGTTTAATAACTTCATCAAAGTCAGAATCATGTTCACACTCATTCAATTTTAAACTGCTATTTACACATGCCGTCTTTGCTGCCGAAATTATACTTGGAGCAGGTTTGAAATCAAAACAGCCACATACCGAGTTCAGATTTACGGCCAAAATAGAATTTAAAGTGTCTGAGGTAAAATTGATCCTAAATTTGGTTTTAATTAATTTTAATCTGGAAAACAGTTGTTCAGATTCCGCATTGCCATGAGGAATAAGAACTAGGAATTTTACAAGTCTGAATAGTGTTGGAAACATAGGAAATCCATTTTCTTTGATCCAATTTGCATGATTCCAGTATTTAAAAATTTCCTTCTCTTCGCGTTCCTTAAGTTCATCCATTTTAAATGTATGATAGTTCTTAGTTCAGAATTTAATATCTCAACTCTTATTTGCCTATTACATCTGGAAATTGTTTCGCTGGTGCCACTAAACTGTCCGTAACACTTTTCTTGTAGAGATTGTTTTTAGAGTACCTATATTATTCATTAGTTGGTCATCAAAAGGAAGTTTTTTTAAAAAAACAATTAATTTACTGCTTTCTGATAACAAGGTGCCAACTAATTTATAAAATTCTGTAACAACATCTCCACAGCCATTATCTTCAAGCTGTCGTAAATAAAAAATACTGGCGTCTCCAATAGACATATCTTCATTTGGATGATGGTTTACCATATCCTCTATGTTCATTTCTAGTATATTGTCCTTAAATCAATTTACCACAGGTGGCATAATAAAGCAGTTAAAAATGTCTTTGTATATATATTTTAATTTCTCAGTCATACAATATACAACTGGATCGCTTGTCTGGAAAAATTGATTACATGTTTTGAACTTTTTTAAATAGTTTTTTAAAAACAAATGACACAATCTATTGAAATCACTGTTCAATAAGTATTGTCATTTAATGAATTTGTCCTTTGTATTTTTGTCTAGTTTTCATAACCTATTACCTCATATGTTTACTTCATAACCTTAAGGAAGGAAACTGAAGTACGATTTCAATAGTTTTCATTGTTCAGTTCATGTTTTGGAGATTTCTAGTATGGCCAGCCATCGCGTGTTCGAAGGTTGCCATAACTTGTAGCTCACTACTCCACAGAAGTCCTTAATTTTTTTTTCAGTTCTACATTACGTTTTGACGATTGCTTGAAGTAATAAAACAAAACAAATGGAAGCTCATTTATGTCATTAGGCATTTTCTAAAGAACATTCTGGCAACAATATCGATATGATGATATATGCACGAAACAGACACTTATGTTCAACTGAACACGCTTCATCCTATCGAATAGACCTGTACCAGTTCCGATCATGGATTTGTTGTTTTGATTAAGCGTTCATTTCAATAACCAATCTAAGCGTTGAACTCGATAACTAATTTAATGTGTAATCTACACCTGAATAATTTTGTACACTTTGGGAACCTAAAATCAGGAGATTTGTTTTTATAAATACTAAGCTCCCGACAAGCCGGGCTAGCAGATGGCTGATGGGAACTAGCCTTTTTGTTTGTTGAAGTGCTCATGCATGACAACATGTATGTACGTGTTTAAAACGCATTCCGTCTGGACCCTTTTTTTCACACAATATGCAGCGTTACACATTCGCTTGTGTCTTCTATGCGTCTTCCCGATCCATAGAGCGTGTGGCCATCAGCAGACCTCATGTCCAGGACAAAGGCAAAACTATTGCCACAAACTCCCCCGGCTTTGTTGGGGGTGGGTTGTAGTGGATTTTGGTTATCGTTATCTAGAGGGTGATCGCCGACGGTGTAATTGCCCGGATCGAGTAAATATCAATATAAAGTGTGAGACTTATAGGTGGAATAGATCGAGATCTGAGAGGATATATAAAACAGAATGACACGAGCCCCCGTACATGTAAAGACACAACATTTAATAAAAATTCATAAACAATTGTGATAATACATTACATTAGGAAGATACACTTCTTTTTTAAACAAATCATTCAACGAATTTCAAACACAAATATACTTATACAAATAGCCGATCTGTTTTGAGTGATAGAATTAGTTCATCATCGAATCGAGTGAAAGATTGAAGTCATTGCCTTGTACAGATTCATAACCTGATTGTTCTGGTTCAGTCTGAATTCACTGCGACTGTTCTTTAACATTCCTTTGCGTGTACGTCTGGGTCCTTTCCACTTTTCCCTTCTCCAACTCTCTAGTGTCTCGCTGCTTTCGGCCCTCGGACTTTGTGTGGTTAGGTCGTTATGTAAGAACGTGATGCGTAGATACTTCAACAGGTAGATTCGTGTATACGTCACGTGGATAAGTCGGTGAATACGTCACATAGATACGTCGGTGAATACGTCACGTGGAGCTATCTCACATTCCAAAAGTAAACAAAGTAGCAACCTAAATATTCTGTCAGGTATCCTACGGGGAATGGATCAGACTTCCCCTCTCGTTAATGTCAGATATAGTTCTATCGGAATTCAAACAGATACCAACGGCTATCTGGTCTAACTAAACACGGCAGACCATAACAAACCTAGTTTCCTAAGATTAATGTACTTCCTAATGGCTATTTCAACACTGGCTCACATTAACATCACCCCGAGACATCAGTTCCGGTCTTGTCTCAATTACACAAATGAATGAATGAAATTCCTTACATGGCTCAACTACGGTATTTCTAGCGAATACACACATTCAAGTATCTAGCATATATGAAATCTCACTTCACGGTTTAACAACGTTAATTTCAGTCAATACGCACTCAAGTCTTTATCATACGTGAAATCATCTAAGTCGGAGAATTCTCACGGATTCTCGTAAATCATATAAATTAAAGTAAGGCATGAAATTCTAGATACATATTTACCTATAACAATCGAGACTATACATTCAAATGATTCATCAACTTATATAAAGAATATCATTGTAAGGATTCATATAGATGAACTCACACAGTTGTATTCATATCAAGAAAATTGATCTACGAATCTAAACAAATAAATTCATGCAAATATAAGCAATTAAATCAAACAAATAGTCATATTGATATCAATGATTTACGTGAGACTAACGCAAAATACCTTGTGTTTTCAAGCTTTCCCGCCAGAACTGTGTTCGTCGATTTTTCCACATATCCGATCCCTTGGATAATTAATTACGAGGGAATTTCTTCTAAATTCGACCCGGAGTCTTCTACATTTGTTTTCTCTTGCAGAAAAAAAAGTGTTGACTGACCAGGACCTTTGAGTTTTCATGTGGAATCACGCCCCCTTATTCAGCGTAACCAATCCGAATTAAATATCTCTCCCGCCTTACTAGGCGCTAAAAATGTAGTCCGCCTGACAAACTCAGATTACCAAATACTGATTCCTGGAAAACTTCAAAACTGACAGCTTCGATACAGATTAGAAATTAACCCCCATCCCTTTCAGTTTAATAAACGAAGGCTTAATTAAGAATGACTGCTCTCATGACAGAGACATTACCAATCAGTGCATTATGGCGATTTGAACACGCGCCGGTCCCCATAAATCTAATTAATCGTTGACCTGCCCAACTTAATGTGTTCTTCATAGATCGACAGAAATTTGCACCCTTACAACTATTTTGGTAAATGGTGCCATCTGCAAGTAATGACGTTTCCGTATCGTTTGGAGACTCCCTCACCATTATCTTTTGGACCTCTTCTCACTGTTACACTGCCCCTGGGAATATATCTGGTTTGGGACGCAGTCCATTGTCACCAACACCGTTCTGATAAGGGGATTGTATTAACTTTCCGTATCACGCGATAATTCAGCACTCTTTGTAGCATTCTCTAAGAGGAAAACTCGCCTCTGTTTTGTGCATACATGTTCGGATTGATTTTCACACGGAGTCGCTGTTGTGGAGATAGTCACTCTTCCTTTGCACTACTATCTGAGCATGCTGCCAGTTCCAGTTGGGCCACCACATTGAACTTCATTAATATGCCAGTGATGATCTAGCTAGCCCCGTTAATCGTGCTGTGGATTATCCTGCTGCCATCGTTAAACGTCATTTAAAAGGAGACGTGGTTTGAAAGGCCGAACTAGTAGTTAGCATGTGATTGATCAACAGCTCTAAATCGAGCGGGACGTAGGAGCAGTTCCCAAATGCGGAAATGACAGACATATCGGGTTTGGTATCAGCGGCGGGCATTGCTAGTGCCTGCAGGTATGGCAACAGCGTTGGTGCTTGGTATACTCTGACAGGCTGCATTAGTCCACTCTTAGTCCTTCAGTTAGAGATTCTTACAGACGCACGAAACTTCGGCATCGTCAATACATGGCACTTCGTTCCCTTCAAGCTTCACGCTCACCTCTTTCTTAACAGGCGTCCGGCGTTAATGCGCCTCCGTTCAAAGAAATTTAATGGTAGCTTACCAGTGCCTGGCACGATGACATCGCTGCTGCCGAGATTTAGAAATCTGACTGACAAGCAGATGGTTTTGGTCTATGGTGCTGGGGTCATAAGACACAACGAGGGTGATTCGGATTCCATTCACCCAAAGTGCGGGGCGAAGAGTGCGAAATGTGTCAAGCTGTTTTCTTATTGCCACATGCTTATGCATACTGAAGTTTGCGTGTCCTTTCTTTAATGTTTTAAATCTAGTTGTTGTCCGGTCCGATCTTTAGCAGTAAAATATTGTCCGAAGACACTGAAATGAGTTTAGCGGTCGTAAAGATGTTCTACTTGATTACCGTATTCCCTACCCCCACAGCCGCAGGACATATAGACCCACTACATCGCAAACGACTAATATCTTGTACTTGCTTGATGGCAGCAAGGTGTCAGATGGGTAGGAAAAAAAAAGGTTATACCCACAGAAA
>JAECUM010011463.1:0-63409 GCA_016617855.1 Megalonaias nervosa | reverse complement strand
AAAAGGAGAAAAGGGAAGTAGAAAGGGAAAGATTAGAAAGGATACAACAACTCGAAGAGGAGAAAAGGGAGTCGGAAAAGGAAAGATTGGTATTAGAAAGGGAAGCAGAGGAAAGAAAGAGGTTAGAGATTATAGAGTTAGAAGAAATAAATAAACAAAGAGAGTAGGAAAGACAATTAGAGTTAGCACACGCTAGAAAAGGAGAACACGATTCTGCCTCTAGCAAATTAAAAGACCCAAAATTACCTTTCTTTGACGATGAAAAAGATGACATGGATAGTTATCTTCATCAGTTCGAGCTACTGCCGATAACCAGAAATGGAAGTGAGATGATTGGGCTCTTCATCTCAGTGCTTTGTTAAAAGGTAAGGCTCTCGACGTATACGCAAGACTTCCTAGTAGCGAGGTGTTTAATTACGACGCTCTGAAGGAAGCACTATTAAAGCGGTATGAATTAATAGAGCAAGGTTTCCGGAGAAAGTTTAGGTATAGTAGATCTGAGAAGGGGGAAACCTTTGGGCAATTTGTCGTTAGAATAGATAATTACTTCCAACGCTGGACTGAATGTGCTAAGGTGAACAAAAATTTTGAGGGTTTAGTGGATTTCTTGCTCAGAGATCAGCTACTAAGTATAGTAGGGCGAGATTTGAACCAGTTTCTTAAGGAAAAAACATTCACAGATGTTCAAGACATGGATAAGCAAGCAGATCGTTTCGCTGAAGCACGTGGTGGAACTCAAAACGTGGTTTCGAAAGATAAGTCTGTTAATCAGTCTAAGGGTTCGACTCCCAGAGAGCCAGCGAAACCAGCTGAGATGGGTAAATCTGATAGAGAAATAAGACATAAAAGTGTACAGTGCTATGCATGTAACGAATGGGGTCATGTAAAAGCACAATGTCCTAAAAGAAAAGGTCCCATACATAAGGCAGCCGTAGCAATACATAACAAAAACTGTTCCGATAAATCTATTCGTGAAGATATTCCTTTATTCGGTACATGTATGTTCCCGGAAGCGCGGGTACCAACAGCGAACGGTACTGTTAACGGTCAGGCGGTCACAGTTTTACGTGATACCGGTTGCACAGGTGTGGTTATCAAACGTAGTCTCGTGATGGATACCCAAATGCTGGGGATGGAGACTCCCTGCATGCTACTCGATCAGGCGATCGATCGCGTACCTGTTGCAAGAGTTAGGATTGAAACTCCTTTCTTGACCGGAACAATTGATAAGCTTTGTATGGATAATCCAATTTACGATTTGACAATCGGCAACGTTGATGGGTCTCGTCTGCCGACTATGGAAGATTTTCAAACACCCCTAGTTCTAGCCGTTGAAACGCGAGCGCAAACCCAGCGGGAGAAATGCGCGTTTCGGAAGTTAATCGTCCCAGAATCAATCGAAGGAATCTCGCGTGACGATTTCCTCCGGGAGCAATAGTGCGACACATCTGTAAGTTCTATGAGAGAAAATCGCGTGCAACTACATTAAACGCTGTAAAGGAGGGGGTAGTTCAAAGTTTGTCAAAAGAAATGGGTTAATTCATAGGGAGTTTACTACACTAAAGAGAAAGAAATATTGGCAATTAGTTGTACCTCAAAAATACCGGTCTCGTATATTGAGGATAGCTCACGAATCTAGTGTGGCAGGTCATCTGGGTACACGAAAGACTACCAGCAGAGTACTGGCTGAGTTTTACTGGCCTGATGTAAATAGTGACGTTACTAGGTTTTGTAGGTCCTGTGATGTATGTCAGAAAACTGTGTCTAAGGGGAGAGTTTCACGTGTTCCCCTAGGCCAAATGCCCTTGATCGATACACCTTTCAAAATAGTGGCTGTGGATATTGTCGGGCCCATACAAACTGTAACCGATAAGAAAAACAGGTATATCCATACACTCGTGGATTATGCTACTAGGTATCATGAAGCCGTAGCATTGCCTAGTATCGAAACAGAAAGGGTAGCCGAAGCGCTAGTGGATATATTCAGTAGGGTAGGAGTACTGGAAAAAATTTTGACGGATTGCGGAAACCAATTCACTTCCGACCTCATGAGTGAAGTTAGCAGGTTGTTATCCATAAAACAACTGAACACAACATCGTATCATCCCATGTGTAACGGTCTGGTAGAAAAGTTCAATGGTACATTGAAGCAGATGTTACGTCGAATGTACGCGGAACGTCCGCAAGACTGGGACCGTTATTTGAATGCTGTCCTATTCGCGTATCGTGAAGTGCCGCAAGAAAGTTTAGGGGTTTTGCCCTTTGAATTGCTGTATGGAAGAACGGTACGGGGTCCTATGCGAATCCTATGCGAACTTTGGACAGGTAATGTCCCTGACGACGAAGTAAAAACTACTTACCAGTATGTGCTCGATTTGCGCGAAAAGCTAGAAAATACCTGTAAAATGGCACATGAAGAGCTAACAAGATCGAGTCGTATGTATGCCAAATACTAAAATCATAAGACGCGCGACAGGAAATTCGTTGTGGGTGATCAGGTTTTGGTACTTCTTCCCACAAGTAATAATAAATTATTGGTTCAGTGGAAAGGTCCATACAAGGTAAAAGAAATCAAAGGTGATATGGACTATAAAATCAACATGAATGGTAGATTGAGCATTTTTCATGCTAATATGCTAAAGTTATACGTAGAAAGGCGCGAGGAAGCGTCAGACAAAGGAGTGTTGAATGTAGTATGTTCAGCAGTTATCGAAGATGACACGGAAATGGGAGAACCCGAGACAGATGCTCCACTAGAATATCCCTTGCAATAGTGAAAGAGAAGGGATAGATCAAGTGAACGTGAGTGAGGAGTTACTCAGAGATCAGTTTAAACAGATCAAAGAGCTCCTAGGAAAGTATTCTGATATTTTTACCGATAGACCAGGATTCACAACCGTAGTAGAGCTAAATATAAAGTTATGTACATCTGATCCAATTAGGATTAAGGGTTACCCGGTTCCATTTAATGCGCGAGAGACAGTAGATGAGGAAGTTAGAAAAATGTTAGACTTGGGGGTGATTGAGCCGTCAATTTCACCATATTCATCTCCCGTTGTCCTTGTGAGGAAAAAAGACGGTACTAATCGCTTCTGTATTGACTTTCGTCAATTAAACAAAGTGACGGTGTTCGATCCCGAACCGATGCCGGATATGGAGAATCTTCTTGCGAAATTATCAGGTCACCGATATATTTCGAAATTTGATTTATCAAAAGGGTGTTGGCAGGTACCGATAGTTGACGAGTCCCGCCAATTGACGGCATTTGCTACACAGAAAGGACTGTACCAATTCAAGATGATGCCATTCGGATTGGTAGGAGCCAGCGCCACGTGTTGTCGCTTGATGCGCAGATCATTGAAGGACTTGGTATGCGTTGACAGCTTTGTGGACGATATTTTTGTGTACACGGATACTTGGGAAAAACATCTATCCGTTTTGGCTGAACTTTCAGAAGACTCCATGAAGCCAACCTCACGGTGCGACCTACTAAATGCAGTATTGGCTATACTGATTTGGAGTGCTTGGGTCACATGGTCTGCTCAGCCAGGCATTTAAAACCTCACCCCAAGCAAGTAGAAGCGGTCATGAAATCACCTCAACTAAATAACAAGTCTCAGGTTAGATCTTTCCTAGGTTTGGTAGGCTTCTACAGAAAATTTATCCCTAATTTCGCTGCCATTGCTAGCCCATTATCAGGTCTAACAAAGAAGGGGCAACCAAATAAAGTGTTATGGGGACCATCTCAGGAAAAAGCATTTAATGCATTGAAGGAAAAGCTGACTAGTGCACCTATTCTAAAGTTACCTGATATCAGTAAACCTTTAATCATAAGAACTGATGCTTCCGATACTGGGTTGGGAGCAGTTTTGTTGCAGGAACAAAACATGATAAAAATGCATGTAACCTATGCCAGTAGGAAGTTACTGTCAAGGGAACAAAAGTACTCAGTGATTGAGAAAGAATGCTTAGCTGTAGTATGGGGGATTGGTAAGTTTCATGCTTATCTTTTTGGGACAGATTTCGTTCTCGAAACGGACCATCAACCATTGTTGTATTTAAACAAAGCTAAGGTCGCTAACACTCGGTTGATGCGTTGGGCGTTAACACTTCAACCCTATCGTTTTCGAGTTGAGGCAATCAGAGGGGTCGAAAACGTAGGTGCAGATTATTTAAGTAGGATGTAAATAGAAAATCCGGATTACTGTGTAACCAGTTTAGATATTGTAAAGCAACATTAGTAGTTAATTTCTTTTATTCTGTGAAAGCTAAAAAAATGTGTACATTCTTCTCTTAGGGGGGAGGTATTGTCACAGAATAAGGCAAGAAATAACTTGGTTTCGCCTTGGAACAATTTGATTATGTTCATCGTACATGCGTACAACGTTACCTAGGGTGGATAATTGTTTTTTTTTTTTTTTAGTTAAGTGACTGAACTAACATGTATTTCGTCGTAGTTCGCTTGCGGCGAGAGATACTAAAAGCAATGTATACACGGGTATTTTACCCTCATTAATGCTCATTCCCCTGAAGATTTAAGACAAGGTTTTTATCTAACTGACACACTGGTCTTTTGGATCTTGTCAAGGAGTGTACATTCTGCATTCGTTCTACAGCCATAGGGCTGTGTGCAGTTGGGTAGCTGTGTAGATGTGCAGCTGGGTAGCTGTGTAGATGTGCAGCTGGGTAGCTGTGTAGATGTGCAGCTGGGTACCTGTGTAGATTTGCAGCTGGGTACCTGTGTAGATGTGCAGCTGGGTAGCTGTGTAGATGTGCTGCTGGGTAGCTGTGTCTGTGTGTAGCTGTATGTAGCTGTGTAACCGTGTAGCTGTGCGTATGTGTGCAGTTGTACGATAGAAGTACAAGATTTGTGAACTTGTGCGCATGGTGGATCCAGGAAGGGGAGCGTGGGGTCAATACGAGTTTGGACCAACCCAAGGATCCAGGAGAACTGTGCAATTTATCAATTGGACACGTAAACAAGGTCAAGGTGTTTCATTAGGAAGTTTTACAAATATCTGAGTCACACGTGGATATGATTGTACGGAATGTATAAATGACTAATTTATGAGTCATATGTTTGTTTCAATTGATTGTGGTTTCAATTGAGTACAATATCATTGTTTACATTACATGAGATTATGTGAATCTCGCTTTCATCGCTTTCATTGTTTACATTACATGAGATTATGTGAATCTCGCTTTCATCTCGTGAGATTATGTTAATATTACCTTCATATCTGAATATATGAATCACATTTGTTTTCTTTTCACTGGCGAATGTTTGTGTTGAGTAGTCGAATGAGTCGTGTGTTTGGAGCGTGAAAGAATCACTATATATTATGAATTCATTTCATAAACTCCATCGTTCATCACAATGTGTTGTGTTGTCATTTAGTCCAAGCATCCATTCAGGTTAAATCCTGTTACAATACCCCCAAACCAAGTCCTTCGGTGACCGTGTCTTCAGCCGCTTCGGCTTCGTCGTTGTCTACGATGCCTACCAAACCCGCTTTAATCACGCGTCTTTCCCAATTTGATGAAAAAGGAAATCAGTTTCCAAAGGAAATTCTCAAGTGGCGACGACCTATTCTTCCTTAGTAGCAGCGGCAGCCGCTAAAAAAAAGTGCATTCCTCTAAGACCAAAGTCCAAGAGGGAATGGGAATGTTACAAAGTTTACTGGATATATCCAAACAAGAATTGTCACGATTTAATCCGTTGCAAATACCTTAACGTCGGGTGGTTCCCATCAAGAGATCATAACGTACCGATCATTCGTGGAGACTAATTCCAGTATAAAAGGACGTGTGTCAGGCGATTCTCTTCAGTGTTTATTTACTCCTGAAAGAAAAAGATGCCACCCTCCAGAGGTGCACACCATCTATTTCCAAGACACCCAAGAAAGGAAAATGAAAAGGACTGCCTCATTGTTTAGCCAAACATTGGGATGTGTTGTCGGTACTGACGAAATCCAATCCACCCATGAGAAAACAACTCATTTAAACAGCCCCTAAAGAAATTACTGACACCGTGTGTGAATGTTGTTTGAATGTCATGAAAGGAACCGTACCTTTGTCCAAGCACCAGAAAGAACGCTTACGAAACATTTGGAACGTTCTACGCTAAGTGCTCAAAACAAAACCTATCCGTTAAAAGACAAAGATTCTGGTGCATCGAGGAGGATTTCTACCCACGCTGGTAGGACCCTTGATGAGAATGGCTGCTCCTTTGATAGGATCGCTTGCTGGGCCACTCTTAGGAGGCATCATGAGAATATAAAAAGGATCCTTTGTACCTTGCAATCTAATGTAAGGACGAACGCTGGCTTTAGTGCCCTAGAAACAAAGGATGGAATTCGATCGCTGGCACGCACAACGGATACCATATTTACCTCCTATTCCTCATCTCACTGATATGTCACAATTTCAACAAGAATTACAAGAGTTGATGGATCGAGATTTGTCAGAAACAGAAAAATCACAACGGAACGACGAAATCTTGCAACTTCTTCACCTCTTTCACCCGAACGCGTTAGACAAACGTTTTCAAGGCTATGATGAAAAGCCAACCACCATCCCTAGTGACCAAAACAGATGCAGCCACACGGATGCAGAACTCAAACACCGTCGACTCCCATACCTAGTAAGATTTTAGCATCCTTGTTAACACTTCCCCCACTCCCCAACGAGAAGAACTAAAAGCTTGGTTTATAAATATGATGTCGACTCCTTCTTCGGCAGAAGTCTAAAAGAAAGAATGGAAACCAGCAGCAGCAAAAAAAAAAAAAAAAAAAAAAAAAAAAAAAAAGAAAAAAAAAAAAAAAAAGATATCCATATACCGACACCACCACCCTCGGTTCATAATCCTGTGGCACGTTGGACATGCCAAGCAGTTTCGAGACCCAACGAATCCAAGAGTAGCATCCGTGAACAGTAATGAAGAGAATTTTGATAGAGAACCTTTTAGCCAACAATTACTACAACCCTGCCAATCCTGAGGGTTACTGATGAATTCAAAAAGTGTATCATGCTACCAAAATCAAACTGAAAAGTGTACGTTTGCCCCAGGTGCGACGATGGTTACAAGAGCAAGCGACGTGCATGTTACACAACCCATCAATGGCAAGCCGATTTAACCAATGTTTCTCATTTGATCACGTACAATCTCGGTAACAAATATCTTTGTCATCGACGTCTTTTCTAAATTCGCCTGTGTCGTCCCTTTGACTTCCAAAACGAGCTCAGGGTTAGTGCGAACGTTAAAACTGGTGCTGACATAAGAGGTCGTCACCCTCTCCGATGGCAAACAGACAAAGACACCAATTTCTAAGCCAAGCTTTCCAAAAGGCACCGAAGAAAATAAACATCCATTTTTATTTTTTATTTTTTTTTTGCCACCGAGAATCCCGAAACCAATGGCAGCGTCGTCGAACGTTTACAACGCACTTTAAAATATTTTACTCATCAACACACTCTCAAGTACATCGACCTCTTATCGCGTCTGGTCAAAGCTTACAATCAATCATACCACCGGAGCGAAACCTGATCCAAATGCCTGAAGAACTGGAGAACGTTGTAATGTTAAAAATAGCCCAATACCTCATAGAAGAGGTCTTCCATCAATAAGTCAAGCAGGAAGAAGGAAAATGAACGGAAAAATACAGGCAGCAGAAAAGGAGAAAGCAACATGAACAGCAGAAGCAATAGAGACAGGGATGAGACATTGAATGCAGTTATATTTCTCCTTCAGCAGAAGCAGGCCTTATCCTTTGGTGAAGCCTGCAGTGGGACGAGGAAGAATCGTCAAAAACAAAACTGCCCTTTTCATGGTTACCCAAATCTCTATTAAAGAGACTCATCAATTTGCCAAAAACAGTTTTGTGTGTGTGTGTGTGTGTGTGTGTGTGTGTGTGTGTGTGTGTGTGTTATTGGTTTTTCACAAAAATTTTAAAAAATAATTCTTCTATGTGTGTTTGTATGTAAGAGTATAGTAATGTGTCAATAAACACTTCATAGCCTTGTCTGTGCTATAGTGTGCGTGTTTTGTAAGTTTGATGAATATATGTGTTTTAATTTTGGTTTTTTAGAAAAGTATTTTCTTACCAAGTGTGTTTTATGTAGTATAGTGTGTTCGTTTGCTAAAAATGTTAATTTTGAAGGGTATTGCATTTGGTGTGTAAAGATGTCCTTCACGTTCGAGTTTTAGGCATATAAAGTAGTGTGTTCATCAATCGGTCCCCATCTTTTACCACAGAAGAAGAGTGATCAGCCAGAACATGAACAGGATGCAGAAGCTTTTGGAGCATCAAGTGTACCTGGAAAATGCTCGTCACCTCCTGGACGAACTGGCCATGGAAGCAATGCAGGAAGAAGCAGTTCTAGAGGCTGAACAGAAAAGAACAAGCGGTATTGCCTCATCCGATGATACGTCAGGCTTGTGAACTCAAGCCTGTGGCGAGAACACCACAGCGTCAACCACTACAACAGAGACCTGTCGTTCTCCAGACAGAAGACTGGACCTTGGAGCTTCCATTACCAGAGTGGCCAGAAACACCACAGCAGCAACCCCAGTTACATCGTCGAGGACTGAGGGAAATAAGAACCTTCAGAGTCCCTGAAACGGAGGATTGGGCTCTGAAGCAGCACAACCCTATGCACCTCCTATCTCCACCAATACAGGTAGTGGAGATAGATGGAGTCGACGGTGTGTGTGTGTGTGTGTGTGTGTGTGTGTGTGTGTGTGTGTGTGTGGTACTAGGTCTGGGAGGTGCGGCATTAACCAGATGATTTAAAGAAGGCAAAAGGCCCCTTTCACAGCCAAACAGATCTCTAGATATGAAAAGAGATACTCATTTGCCAAAAAAGTTGTTGTGCTCGTACATGTCTTTAGCGATAAAAAAACTTTCCTTATAAAAACAATATGTGTATGTGCTGGTTTGTATATGAGGGTTTAGTGGAGTGTGTAAGTATTTTAACCCTTGCTTGTGTGATAGTGTTTCTGTAGATTTGTTGTTTGATTGACTTTGTACGTAGTAAAGTTTGTTTGTAAAAAAAAAAGTTAAGAGAGAGTTTCTTTTAGGTCAGCCCTATACCATCCACTTTGGATGTTTTGTACGTGATGTGTGTTTTGTGTGATGGATGCTTTCATTCACGTTCGTGCTTCAGGCAAAGAAAGCGACGCAGTAGGGTAACCATCGTTGACTCGTCAAGCACTACTAAAATAAACTCGATGAATGATTTACAAGAATCTTGGAAATGGATGGTGGATGTAGAGTACGTTCTATAAAAGATAACAGTTTATTGTAGTTACCCAGCCACCATAAACTGTCTGACAAGGCAAGTGACAGCCCTAAAATATGTTAGGGGTCTTGTCAAAGAAGTGATGGAGAAAGAAGATATGAAGGTGAAAGGGTTCTTGGAATTTAGACACTGTGGATTGGGTAAATTGAGGGATACAGTGGACTGAATGGCTCTAGTTAGGTTTTGTTTTTTTTAAAAAAAAGATAGAGGCCTGCATAGATTGATGTTACCCGCCTATAAGCAGTGCGAGAAATGGAACAACAGCTTTAAACATGAGGAAACTGATGGAGGAGGAAGTGGTGAAGATAAAGACTTCTTGGGCGAAGTAACGAAAAGAAAGGAAAATAAGAAGAAAAGGAAGAACATGACAGACTGAATAATAATAATTGGAAGAAGGTCCAGGGAAAGTTTAGAGCCATTGGCCATCCAGACTGGATGCCTAAAGATGAACAAATGAAAGTGAATTTTATAAACAAAGTAAAGAATTGGTCGAAGAAGTAGAGATCAGGGAGGAAGTAGAAAGAAGAACCCAACGGCTCTTTTCAGGGCCACTCACTTGTCTAGAAAAGACCCTCTTTCACTATTGCCAAAAATGTGTTTTTGTCTCTGTATTGTGTGTTTGTTTGCTTTTATGTTTGTCGGTGTTTTCAACTCTAACTTAAAACCCATTTGTTGCAACAGACCCAACTGTCCCTAATAGTACCAACTGCCCCTTAGGGTACCACGGATACTAACCATTTGGATCCCAAGTGCCTCATATCACTACTGCCCCTAACAGTCCCAAACTGTCCCCAATTGTCCAATATTACTACTGAAGTGGGTGGGTATTAGTTTTTAACAAAAAGAAAGAAAAGGATTGTGTTTGGAGTGGGTGGGTGTTAGTTATTAAAAAAAAGATAAAGAAAAGAATTGGGGAACTCGTTTAAGAAAGTCTTTACTAATAATACGAACATATGTGCATGTATATGTCTTTATTCAAACGTCTATAATTCGTATGTGTTCAAATTTTGTTAAGCCCAAATTGACTCTTCCATCAGTTTCTGGAAGGGTTGCAACATTCGATAAAATTCTGTGAAACTGTCAACCCTTTGTATATTCCGACAAGAACACCTGCAAAAGTGGGACCGAGAAAGGTGACTTTGACCTTGAAGCTTGTGGTTAGTGTACCAGAAAATTTCACTTGCGGGCTCGAATCATGCTCCTAACAGGCCGCTGGTTACTGCAATTGCCTCTATCACGAATAACCTCTCATGTATTGATGTGCCGTCAAAACCCAACGAACCAGCCAATATTGATGCTATCGCCGTCTTAATAACGCGAGCCGAACGAACAAAACGTCACAAGGTGGTCTTGTTACGAACAGCTCGTGTCAGTCGACGGCCCGGTGTAACTGATGTCGTTTCCAATTAGGAAATCCTCCTCCCCAGTCTCTTCACAAAATACAAAACAAATATAAACCAAAGATATGTTCAGTCAAATATAATCGAACTGATTGTAGTATTATCTATTTTTTTCCCAAGTTTTATCAAAATCCATGTTTTAGCAATTCTCGTAGTGATTGCATGTTTTGCTTTTTACATGCATAACTGGTCAAGATGTTTTGGATTTTTCCTTAATTTTCGTTCTTTTGAAAAATATTTAGTTGTCTATATTTTGCGTCGTAATGTATACCTCTATCTCAATAAGTTAATACAAAGACGCAGAATAGCGAGAAATAATATCCATAATCAGCGTTTAACTTATTAAATACATTACACAAATTCGTAAAAATACTCTCTCTCTCTCTCTCTCTCTCTCTCTCTCTCTCTCTCTGCGTAGGAAAAATGTTTCCCCAGACACTCAGTTCGTCCAACTGTCCATTCTGACCTCATAATGAAAACCTTATTTTATGATTTGTTTGGTCAGATCACTTTATATCCTCAGTGTAGGCCACTTCCGGGTTCAGGTTAGTGACCAATGGGATAGGTACACATATTTATGAGGTTCATATATCGCTATGTCAAGAATGGCATTCATCCTGTGTTTGGGGGGGGGGGGGGGCATTTTTTCCAATTTACATACAGATGACAAACGATTTTAAAACTATCCAATGCATTTAAGAGCTCCAAACTGTTTGAGTAATTATGTCCGCATACTATGCACAAACTTTTCTGTTATTTTAAACCTTTGCTAAATTTAGTAGATTTGAATAAAACTGCAACTAACAAGTCTGATTTACAATAGAAACAAAACAGACTGTCTACTATATACGTCACAAACAACGATGTTTTGTCCTTTTTCTCTATGATTTCTCGCTCTGTTGCTAATACCGCTCTAGTAACGCGAGCCGAACGAACAAAACATCAATTCAAAGCCTTGTCACGCGCAGCTCGGGTCAGTAAGCGGTTTGATGCCTTTTGACGCCAATTCCTGTTCCCGTTCACCAAGCCATTTGGCTCTTTGTACGAAACCCAGCCTACCCTTGTTGCCTGAAATACGCAAAGTATTCAAGCATAATGTAATGTCTATGAAACATGTGCTTTAATTCAGCTTATCTTGCATCCGGTATTATGGCATAGATGACATTTGTAATTGAACAAATATTTCTCCATCCCTTAGATCTGTCAATATTTGAAGTGAATACTGGTCATTCGTTCATTAACTTTAACAACAAAACTAACGTTATGAGCCGTAGTTTTAGCAGTTCCCCGTCATCTCCATAAGCAAATTATAACCAAATATAGTTTTCACTAACTCAGTATGTGCTATTTTAAGGTCAATGCTCCGGAAAAAGGGGATGCATTTTAAAAATCATTCATCTTAAATATATTCGAAAATAGAATTCCAATTTGAAAATAGAGTAATATCAAATATACGTACAATGTACTTTTTGTATGAAGAAGGAAATAACTGACTGCATGAGTGAATTTAAACGAGAGGTCATATACCTTTCTGAATAGTGATTAAAGAGAGGTAACTTGCGCAAACAGAACAAACATGAAAGAATTAAGGAAACGGATTGCAAGCATATCTGCGTAAGCTTTTACGCCCAACTGCATGACTGCATGGATCATTTGAATAAATAATAGTCACCATGGATACTTATCACAGCATAATCTGCAGCCATGTCAGTAAGTTGGATAAAGCCCTTTTAATGATACTCCATTCGTCATAATTGTTGGAAATGTTTTTCCACTGCAAAACAATTCTAGAATAAAATCTTATACAAGTAGAATGTGTTTGCTGTACCATAACCGCCCATAAAATGAAAAGTATGAAAATTACAGTACAAAATAAAAACTGAAACGGCTCATTTCAGCAGCATTAGAAGTACATATTTTGTCTACCTTAAATTTGCACATGTATGGGTGTTTGCCATCATTGTTATATGCGTCTTCTAGAACAAAAGGTTGTTCTCAGAAAAGAAAAGCCAAAAAGTAGGGATTACCCATCTCTATTAACAGAAACATTGCAAATATGTGCTTTTGAAAGTGCAAATGGCTTGCATGGTTAGGTCCAGCACTACACGCACATTAGCGTCATAACGGATTAATTTGATATGTGTTTTGGCGCTGTGACAAGAAAAATGGATCACTTTCAGTTTATTGTTCGATTGCGTGTTTGACTTTTTTGATTAAAAGGATTCCTTCTTTAGAATCCATCTGAACCAAAGTCACGAGTGGTGATTTATGCCAAATTGTATCTTATTTCTGGTCTCAACGTACATTTGGAGTGGCAGCCAAAACACATATTGTTATTGTGCAGTAAAATCTACTTAGTAACACCTTTGTCATAATTCATGCAAGGTGTTGATTGTGAACTTATCAAGTATACGAAAATATTGTAAACAACGCCTTCAAATATTCTGGAAAGATTACAAGAATATATCCAAAACAAATTCGTTATTTTATTGATTCATTTTACAACCGCCTGGACATAAGAATTTGAAGATTATTTTAACTTTACAGCCAATCACGGGGTTGCAAATCCAACAATTTTACAGTTAAACTGTTCCTTGCGGAGATTTGTTTATCACACATGGGTCTTAAAGCTCAAGCAGAACATATCAGAAGCTTCTTGGTTTGTGTGTTTCTGCTGCTTATGTTGGTGGTATTATTGGTCTAGTCAGCTGAGAAAAGACGATTCCTTTTTTGTAGGTGTATCTGCTTTTTGTTCTTTGTTTAAATTTGTTCTATCGTAGTTTAAAGCCTTTTACAGCGGGCAATGTTGGATTTATCAGAAAAAATAACGGATGAAAAAACATATACGTGGGTATGGGTCATTATTATACCTAACCATTCAACCACCTTAATAATACTAATAATAATGAATACTTGTATAGATTACTACCAATAATAATAATGAATACGTATATAAATTACTGCTAATAATAATAATAATGAATACGTGTTTAGATTACTGCAACTAATTATACTGAATACCTGTATAGATTACTACTACTAATAATAATAACGAATACCTGTATAGATTACTGCTAGTAATTATAATGAATACCTGAACAGATTACTGCCATTAATTATAATGAATACCTGTATAGATTACGGCTAATAGTTATAATGAATACCTGTATATATTATGCTACTAATTACAATGAATACCTGTATAGATTATGCAACTAATTATAATGAATGCCTTATAGATTACTGCTACAAATTATAATGAATACGTGTATAGATTACTGCTACTAGTTATAATGCATACCTGTATAGATTACTGATAATAATTATAATGAATACCTTTATAGATTACTACTATTAATAATAACGAATACCTGTATAGATTACTGCTACTAATAATAATGAATACCTGTATTACTGCTATTAATTATAATGAATACCTGTATAGATTACTGCAACTAATTATACTGAATACCTGTATAGATTACTGCTACTAATTATAATGAATACCTGTACTAATTATAATGAATACCTGTATAGATTACTGCTACTAGTTATAATACATACTTGTATAGATTCCTGCTACTAATTATAATTAAAAGGTATATAGGTTTCACATATTTTAAGTTTAATGGTACGCTTTACTTAATGTATAGCGACGTAACTGGTACAAATGACATAGTTATTAGAATTTGTAATAAATTTAAGTCAACGTATCATTATTGTTCTTGTGGTGATCAGGTTTAAAATGCCACGGTAGAGATTGAAGGAACTCGTTGCATTATGTAGATCTAAATGTAGCCCCCAAATTACCAATATTTCATAAATCGTTCAGCTTCAAGCGATAAACAAATTTTTATTTAATGATATTGGTTCAACTTGAACATTAACTCGAGCGCATCATCTCTTGTTTGGTGATGAACTGAACACTTGTATCCATTTTATCTTTCGTTTGTTTATCATGTTACCCAAGATGAATCTGAGTCATTTATCATTCCTTATTTTTATCATGAGCGATATGATCTTGAGTCATTTATCATTATTTGTTTGTTTCTTGTTGCAATTTTGTTTTATCATGTTACCCAGTTTGATATTTAGTTACTGTCATTATTTATATTTATCATGTTACCAAATCTAAGTTTGAGACATTTATGTTCAATATGTTTACCCATTTTGCTTATAAGTCAGTTATAGACATGTTATTCATATTTTCCAATCTTATTTTGAGTCAGTTATCCTGAAGTACATTTATCATATTATGTACTCTGATTTGAAGTCAGTTAGCAGAAGTTTGTTTATCGTTTTATCCAGTCTGGTTTTGAGTCAGTTATCATGTTTGTTTATCGTTTTATCCAGTCTCGTTTTGAGTCAGTTATCATGTTTGTTTATCTTTTTTTCCAGTCTGGTTTTGAGTCAGTTATCATGTTTGTTTATCGTTTTATCCAGTCTGGTTTTGAGTCAGTTATCATGTTTGTAAATCATCTTATCCAATCTGATTTTGATAATTATTTATCATGTTGTCATGTTATCCATTCTGATTTTGACTCAATAACTTTTTATACCATTTTACCCAGTCAAATTATGAGTAATTTGTCTTCAGAATATTTATCATCTTCCTAATTTGCTTATGACTTGGTTATCATAAGCAGGTTTAGCATCTTATCCAATCAACTTTATGTTACCTAATTTGCTTTACAGTCAGTTATCATAAATGTGTGTATCGTATCACCCAATTTCTTTTTAAGTCAGTTATCATAGGCATATGTATATCGTTTTACCCAATCTACTTCTGAGTCAGTTATCATAAGTATGGGTGTCGTGCTACCCAATCTACGTTTGAGTCAATTATCATGTTTTTATCATCATATCCAATTTGATTTTGAGTCACTTATCGTAAGTATGTGTATCTTGTTACCCAGTCTGCTTCTGAGTCAAATTTATCATAAGCATGCGTTATCTTATCCAACCTGCTTTTGAGTCAGTTATCACAAACATCTGAATCATGTTACCCTAAATAATTTTCATTTGGTTCTTTGGCTTAATATTATTGTTGACTCAGA
This sequence comes from Megalonaias nervosa, assembly GCA_016617855.1. NCBI lineage: Eukaryota > Metazoa > Mollusca > Bivalvia > Unionida > Unionidae > Megalonaias > Megalonaias nervosa. The sequence continues at coordinate 47,652 of JAECUM010011463.1, read as the reverse complement.
TAATGTAATTGAACAACTAAACATCAAGAACCTCAAAAACACAAATTCAAATGTTGTACGTATACATGTAAAATATATGGAGAAAAGAGCAAAAATCCTTAATATTCCTGATATAATAAATTGTCCTTTAAGAAAAGAAAGGAAAAGAATATGCAAGACCGGTAGATTTCACTTAAAACAAATTTACACTAGACCGACACAATCTATGCATAGAGGCTTAGAATTTCTTTAATGCATCTGAAGCGGAGACAGAAAGAAGAGAAATGGCTGTTGCCCGCACATAGAAAAAATGCAAATTTTGTTTATATTATTTCGCTGTTAAAAATAATCATATGTAAGTATTTTATGATTATACTGTAGTGGTTATAATGATTGGTCAAAAGTGTAAACTTTAGAAAAAAGACAATACTGGTTGCAACCATAAGTAATTTGTGACATTATGTTCACATACATCCACGGTCTTTATGTCTTAAATGTCTTAATGAGCACCAGTTGCAATGAATATGATTACGTTTTACTTCAGCTACAAGCCATTCCATTGTTTTCTGACGATGTTGAGACTGTGTAATGGACTCGCCCATTGTTTTCTGATGTTGTTATTAGTGTGAACTTGACCAACCAGTTGCTTCTGTGTTTTCTGACGCTGTTGATACTGTGTAATTGGCTAGTCCTTTGTTTTCTGACGTTGTTGATACTGTGTAATTGACCAACCAGTTGTTTACTGACGCTGTTGATATTGTGTACTAAAATCCACTTCACCAAGTTGTAGTGTATACAGTGGCGGATTTAGTCATTTTGAGGCCTAAGGCAAACACAGGCATGGGGCCCTCCACAACCAATGTAGTGGGGCGGGGGGGGGGGAGATACTCATCATGAATTAAACATTCGGATAGCATTTTAGCGTATCGATGTTTAGATATATAATTAATTGGTGAAAAGTAAGACAATAAATCGTAACCATAAGTTTATGAGGCGTTTTACGGGGCCCTTGGTAGTTTGGGGCCTAAGGCAATTGCCGACCTTTGCCTAATGGTAAGTCCACCTCTGAGTGTATACACATTCAGAAATAAAGTTTAGAAAAGAAATTTCTTCTTTCATCGAAACCCCTCTTTGCCAGTCAAAAGAGTGTAATTTGTTGTCAAATATACTCTCCTTAAAGCATCAGGAACTATTTCAACTGCATTAATGTACTGTAAATATTACGGACGAGGTTGTATTCGTCAGAAAGAACGACAGATGACAGCACCCGCGTGAGTAATTCGGAATTACTCAGTGGTTTCATATATGAAGGGTAAAAAAGGATACAAATAAATGTTGATATTTTGTCCCCTGGGAAATTAAGATTTGTTTTAAAAAAAATATTTCTAACTCTGAGGTCAATTTGCTAAGTATGCCAAAATGTACATATACTTACTGTTATGTACTGTAAACATGTCCTCAACAACTGTAAGAATTGTCAAATAACTTGAACGTGGGTCAGGACACAGCACATACCTAAAATGATACAGAATTATCTTAATGCAGGAAAACTCGTTTAACACAGGTAATACCACCTGTAGCAAGAGCTGAGTGTTCACTTCCTATATCTCGTCTATGACACTTGACATCCTCTTGTCTTTCCTGGGCAATCAATTTTTATTATAGTTTAAAAGCCGGTGTAAAATAAATATCTAAATGTTGATATCATATCACCAGTTCTACCCAACGTAGGGAATATCTGCATACTGGCGGGAATGGCCTATCTGTTGTCGGTTGCACCTGCTGGGAAGATTAAAATGGCGGCAGGGGGACTTGTAGATGCTGATGAGGTGGGAACGGAGGCCAATGTGCTCATGTTGGCAACCGCTCTCGCTACTCTGTGTACACCTGTGGTCATGCGTAAGAGCGTGTTGGTGTGGGTGAGAGGATCTCAACTAATTTCAGTTTTTAATTTTTGTACAAGGAACAATTATTACAAAACAGACGACAATAAAGGGTATCCACTTGAAACATGTCCTAACTTTTATTATTTGTTTTGGAATATTTGAAGATCTGTAAACAATTGGGAAACGCAGTGTCATGGAATGTTCTCAACAGAAAGGTATAACAGTTTTAGAGATACCGCCTGTACTCGCTTATAAGTCGACTCAAACTTCATACAACAAAGACCCTAATCTGCCGGCACGTAATACGCAGATGGATTATGGTCTGTTTTATTTGTTCTACTAACTACACCTAGCAAACTGCATAGACCTATACCTGCCGGCGCACCATGCGACTTATAAGCGAGTATATACAGCAAACATGATATAGAGACAATTTACAGGGACACCTTTTTACGAATATATTCCTGAGACCGCTCCGGTGGCCTAGTGGTTAAAGCGTCCGCCTTGGATGCGGGAGGTCGCAGGTTCGAACCCCGGCCGAGTCATACCAAAGACTTACAAAAATGGTACTAACAGCTGCCTCGCTTGGCGCTCAGCATTAAGACGTTAGTGTTAGGACTGGTCGGCCTGGTGTCAGGATAATGTGACTGGGTGGCACATCATGCTACATGTCTGCGGCATGATGCCCCATTGCTCGACATAACTATAAACTGTCACACTGCAGACATCGTAGCAATATGACTGAAAAATTGTTAAAGCTACGTTAAAAAATCTAAATCGCGCGCGCGCGCGAATATATTCCCGCAGCAATTTATCGCATTACATCAATTATACGGCCTTGTCCTTTTCAGTGTTGCTAACACTCAACACAAAGAAATTGTCTGTCTAACCCTTTCTAACACATCTTCAGCTGTTCGTAAAATGAAATGTAAATTAAGCCAGATTTAAAGAGCATAACATTTTCATAAATATTCCGAGAAAGCTGTATTTAATTTTTTTTTTTTTTTATAATGTTAATACATGTCTTGCAGATGAGCAATTCGCCCAGGTAATATTTTATAAATATGGCAAACTTTATTCCTGTTTTCTCTTTTAATTTTAGACACTCCTCACTATTGTCTGGGATATATGTAGAGTCGAACATTTGCTGAAAGGTTAAATTCTCTAAGTGGTGTCAAAATACTTAAATTGTTTAATATAATTATTTACGATAAACAACACAGACGCGTTATTCCCTGACGAGTTTAGCTTTATTGCTTCTTCAGACAGAATTCAAATTATTGTTCACATCATTAAATTCTCTCTGGTTTCTGTGAGCTTAACAAGATAATATCAACAAAACGACGTCATAATAGCGAATCGTTTAGATACGTTCAACGTACAATTCTGCATAATATTTTCAGTGTATTAATTGCATATGAAAATGGAAACTGGATCGTAAAATATCGCTTCAGTATATTACTGCTTACATTAATGTTTGATATTATACAATTATGCAGTCTTAAGAACTTTGTAAAATAATTGTTAAAGGGGAATAATTTAACATTGGTTCTGAAATAGAACGTCTGTTAACAGGAACATTGGATTCACCGTTCAGATACGGTCAGAAATATCTAAAAGATTCTCATTCTACGATTATTTATAAGCTTCTTTAATTGATAAATTCATAATATTTAATCAATTATACATATTTAAAAGTAAATAAAACTATTGGTCTCAATTTCATTATATATGATCAATATAAGTAAAAGTTTCTCAAACAACCGTATCTGTGTATCTTGATGATAATGATCGTAGAATTTTTCACCAGGGTCAACATTGATGAAAATAAATTTTAATGCAAATCGAATACGTTTCAATATAACTTACATACCTTGGAATAAATACAATACATATGGTTAAAATGCAAATAATTGTTACATTTTATGTTGACAGAGTATGTACACAGTCTCATTCAAAATGGTACGGCCTGAATAGTGTTTGATGTTGATAGAGTATGGTCACAGCCTCATTCCAATCGGTACGACCTGAATAGTGTTTTATGTTGATAGAGTATGGTCATAGCCTCATTCCAAATGGTACAGCCTGAATAGTGTATAATGTTGATAGAGTATGTACACAGCCTCATTCCAAATTTTAAGGCCTGAATAGTACTTAATGTTGATAGAGTATGTACACCGTATCATTCCAAATGGTACAGCCTGAATAGTATTTTAAGTTCATAGAGTATGTACACAACCTCATACCAAATTGTACTACCTGAATATTATTTTAGTTAACGATGCAATTATTCATTGTGCGATGGATACACAAAACCTTGAAACATGTGACTGATCAGTCTACAAGGAAAGACCTGGTGGTTCATTCTAGTCGACAGAAGAATGGGTAGGCAAACCATTCTGTAACTGTACTTCCGGTGGGTGAAGATGTTTCTCTCTCTCTCTCTCTCTCTCTCTCTCTCTCTCGTATAAATGACATTTAACCTGTATACCAACACTAAATTAATCCATTTTTTTTGGGGGGGGGGGTCTATTTAATTGCCTGTTATTATTTTTTTCAGAAAAATGTAATATATTATTTGAAAGTGCTAAGTATTTAAAATCAGCTATTTTTGTTTAATACAGGTTATTTATCATCATTCAAATTTGCTATATTAATCAGATATGTAAATCCCTAATTGGTGCTTTCTTTGTTTTGTTTGTTGATTTAGCCTGTAATGACTACTCTGACAACAAGGAGTCCTACGAACAATATGCGGAGAACACTATCCCCGGTTTTCTCGATACGAATCGGTTTACGGAATGCATTCGTTGACCGTTATTATGCCATGGCACAAATTTGTAAGGGCACATATGGTGTTACACATGTTCGCCCGTCCGTCTGTCTGTAAGTTTTTTCGTTCAAGTCAGTGTGGTGAGGCATTGGTAGTCCACCTTGTTTCAATGCTCTATGTATTTATTTTAAAAGAAACTAGTAGTATATTCAATTTGGTCCAACAACTTTTCAGATCAAAATCTTTGGGAACAGCTAAAATGAAACAACAACCACCATATCCCACCATAAGCAGACAGCACACCACATTTCATTTTTGTTACAGCAAACGATCTGATGATTTTACGCAGGTGATAATAAATAACTACGAGTCGGGTGATAGTTTATATTTCAAAAATTGTTGCCACGTGGTCGATGCCTTCCTGAATTTTTATACGTTGAAATCATCCAATTCAAAATAACTAGAGCTTCTTTCTTTACAAAATCGAAAAACCTCCAAATTCTTACAAAGACATAGTCTTAAAAGGGACAAAAAGGGGATAAAACGTTCATTAAGATTAATTGTAGACACCCCATATTAAGAGATTTTTTCACTTTTAAATTAATTGCAGAAAAAATATCCGTGCCTCAAAACTATCATTATCAAACGAATTTGCAAATTGATTTAATCGAATAATAATAATAATAATAATAATAATAATAATAATAATAATAACAACAACAACGCTCACCTGTACTGAGTATCTGCATGTGGAAAGGTAAGTCCCAAATAACTGTGCCTGTTGATCACGATAATTGTGCTGATCTTGTCAGCGCGCCCGGTTTTTATCTGTGGGGGAAGTGGGAACCCCGCATCTGGCCCTGTCTGAAACACCGGGTGTACAGGGGTCCTGATGGGAGTTTGCTCAGATAAGGGTGCTGATTCTGAGTGACTTAAGTTTGGCAAGGGGGAAGGAAACCAGTCACCTGTGTATGAAATTGACGGGTCGCTATCAGAGAGAGAGAGAGAGAGAGAGAGAGAGAGAGAGAGAGAGAGAGAGAGAGAGAGAGTACAACTGAAAACGATCAAACGAGTTTCGTATTCAGCATTCAAGCTGCCATATAATTCCAACAATAAAAAGGGGTCATATTGTTTATAAACATTGTTGTTGCAATTATCTTAAATAGCTTGTACATTAACCCGTCATGTAACCTAGTGCTAAAATCACACTATTTCCGACTAGCATAGAATTAGGATGTTACTTACAAATGGTTACTTTAACCTCGTGACCACCGGCAATGAAATTTGTATGGGATATATGACATGAATTTGTACGTTCGTACGTTTTGCATTTACGCTATTGTACTTTGGTTCACACACACACACACACACACACACACACACACACACACACACACACACACATACACACATTTCACTCATAGCTGCACAAAAATGCAAAACTGTGTCGCTGAGACTAGCTCTTCTTCTAGTGTGATTGAGATAAAATTCACGAATGTCGTTGACAATTGTATACCATTCTGGAGGGTAGAAAATTACAATGAGATAAAAAGTTAACCCTGAGAAATTAAGCATTCTGAAGACATTTTCGTCCTGAAACCTTTTCTTTCCAGACGCATGAAACTTCGAATATGGTTATGTTGAAAAATATATTAAACTGGCATGTACACAATTGATCCCCAAGTCACGTTTGACAGGCCTGTCTTCTAAAGAGAAAGGTGGCCTTGTCCTATATTTTAAACAGACAAGTTTCTAACATTAAAATTGGCTTGCATGAATCTTGGTAAAAGAAAGAAATAAGACGGCAATAATTATCACAATACACTTAGGCACTATTTCACACTTTTAAGATATATTTAAACGATGTCTGCGGTTGCATCTTATAGTTTTTTTTTATATATTTTTTTATATTTGGGGATGGGGGAATAAATCACTTACACAGTTGTTTATGCTATGTTGCGGGTGATGGGAGGAGGGGGTCATTCTGAATAATACATTTGGAATATTCCTGAAGTGACTGATATTTTATTCTTTTGTTCTTGTTCTGCTTGTTCTTGTTTTTGCTGTTGCTATCGTTGTTGTTGTTGTTCTTCTTCTTCTTCCTCCTACTCCTCCTCCTCTTTTTCTTCTTCTTCTTCTTCTTCTTCTTCTTATTATTATTATTGTGTTTGTGTTAACCGAGGTGGCAATCGTCCATACCACGAATGAATTATTATCAGCATTACAGTCTTTATCACTGAAAATAATTATATCTTATCGTTATTAGTGGTTTTGGGGGTCAGCAATGCATGTGAATTACCACATCCGTTAGACAGAGTACACTACAACGTGAAACTGTCATACAGTATTAGATTGATCTGTAAGAGTACTGGTTCCTACATTTACTGATCGTCACTCGTAACTTGTTAAGTACTGTCTGTACTCGATTATACGTCGAGTGCAACTGCAAACTGCACAGACCCAGATCTGCCGTCGCATAATGCACCAGGAGATCTGAGCCTATGTAGTTTGTTAGGAGTAATCAGTAGAACAAACAATATCGACCCTAATCTGCCTGCACATTATGAGACGGTAGGTCAGGGTCTATGTTCTTTGCAGTAAGGTCGGCTTATAAGCGAGTACATACGGGTCAGCGAATTTCAAAGTTGTCTATCAATTTACAGTATGCACATATCAGGCGTTTTTCCTTAGAATTTAATCATCGACTGCTTTTTTTTAAAATATAAAATCCAAACTGTTTGTACTGCTATACTTTGTACACGCTTATTGACCAGATCTGCCGTCGCATAATGCGCCTGTAGATCACGGTCTAAGTTGTTTGTTCTACTGATTGTTTCTAGGAAAATACATAGACCCAGCTCTGCCGGCGCATAAAGCGCTGGCAGATCTGGGTTTGTGCAGTTAGCAGTCGGACTCGACTTATCAGCGAATATAGACTATAAATTAACATGTTTGTGAAGCAATGGAAGGATGTAAAATTCTTATGAGGAGACTACAGTTGAAGAAAGAGGTGTCAGGTATATTTAAGAAAGAAGTATCGAGAACACAAAATCTGTTTGTCTATCCATCTTAATGAAGAAGAAGAATCCTTAAATTGTAGCAGAAATTTTGGCAGCGAAATGATGTTCTCTATATAAATTTGGACCTGTTCTGAAAAAAAAAAACACCTCTTTTTACAGACTACCTGTCGCACTATATCGCAAACTTTGATCCGCTGTTTGATTCTTGAGGTTGTAGAGAGCCGTGATTATTGTGTTAAAGGTCGTGCAAAGTTAGAGCTCAGCCGCTATTGACCCTAACATTTACAACGTTATCTAACTAAATATTCCTCGAAAGAAAGTTGCTACTACAGTAGGGGCCGAACTTGCACGCAGTCGCAACCTCTGTTGTAATGAAGGACGCCAAGTGATCTCTGATTAAATCTTCATTCAAAGAAAGTTTGTTATTACAATATTAAAATCACATGCAGTCGCAGCCCCTAAAGTCATAATACGGACTTTTTACAGTACGCTTTATTGCTTGCTATTTTGACCCCTATTCTTATAATTATTACAGTTTGCAACTTTATTACAATATATCGGGCTTCACCACATGTCTTCAAAAATCTTTCATTTCCCTTGGGGTGGGAGGTGGTGGAAAGAGGGGGAGGTGTGGGGTAGGTCACACGGTAATTATCCTAACTCCATAAGCAAATGCAGGCTATGATTATGAGTCTGTTTTATTCCATTTCATATTACCTCTTGTTTATGTTAGCCTTGAGATAATTTTTGAAACTATTCAAAGCATTATGTGAGTGATGTGGTGGACATATTTCAGATTATATTGAAAACTATTTGTATACCATACTATATCAATCAATTGATATAAGACATACATTCATTATAAAGTTTCAGGTTCCTGCTCTGAAAATTATACACGTGATTGTTGTCTACTTATCATATATATATATATATATATATATATATATATATATATATATATATATATATATATATATATATATATATATATATATATACACACACACACATTTTAATCAACTGCTTCATACAAGTAAAAATACAGTATTAAAAATAACTGCAGGTTCCTATATATTGCGCTATGAACTAAGTAACCACTGTGTTGTGTGCTTTCACTTGAAACATATCACATGCACATTTCTGATATATAATTTCTACCTCAATATTGTATTTTTTTTTCAACCTATGAGAAATAAAGTTTCACGTACCTTGCTTCATATAATACATCTACCCTGAACAACTGGTGCTTCATAGGTCATAATGTCATCTTAGGTCATGACGTCATCTTACAAAAACAAACCGTTCATCAAAGACTATGCTCGTTGATTTTGAAAAGTTAGATGAAAATGTATAGGCGAAAACAACGACCCTAATGATGAGGAGAGATGATTACGAAAACCCTTAGTTATGGGAAGAATAACAGCAACGGCAAAACGTCTGGTGCCAAATTTTTGTTAAAGTTGTTAAACTGTATGTTTAATATAAACCCTAACCAATCAAATATTTCTGATTGCCTATTTACTCGCAAAGTTTGGAATACTTTTTAACATTATGCATTTACCTGCATTATAACCGATTTATTTTGTGTTCGAGCTGTGAATGGACTATTTTTTATTGAAAGAACCTACATTACCATTTCGTTTAAATTCCTGAGTCATTGCTTAACTTTTATTGATAGAAACTGTATTACCATTTCGTTTAAATTCTTGAGTAGTTGCTTAGTTTTTATTCCGGAAATATGTTAAATAAGTGAAAACATTGCAATCTGAAGGGTCCTTTACATAAAAGGACCACAAACATTATGTGTATCTAATTTCTTTTACCGATTATCTTATTTTTGTTCTGTGAATGCGATTATTTTCCATAACCGCTTGTAAATATGATTTCACAATTGCCAGTTCAACTCACCTTAAAATATAAGTACCTAGCAGTTCTCTGAATCTCTGCTCTAGATATAACTGTTGCTTGAGGATGGTCTATTGCTTAACACAACCACTTGACTGACTCGGACTCTCATGCTCTCAGCTCGGAACGTCAGAGAACGTAAAGAAAATAAAATTTTAACTTTTTAAAAAATAAAATTTACGTATGTTAACGTAGTAACTGGAGTGCATCTTGTTAGTTTATGCCTAAAAAGCATATGTCTAAGAAATTTGAAATTCTTTGAAATTCTTACAATTTTGTCCGTGACTATTTTTTATTATCAAATTCCCACTCGCTAATATACACATCATTACGCAGTTGCAATTCGGTATCAAGTGGCCCGTGATTGAGGTCAAAAATAGAACAAGTACAAGAATTATTTTATTCTTCATATCAAAGCGTTTGTATTTGACTATATTACCTCATACATGCTATATATCAGCTGAAGAAGTATTACAGTAATAAACAAGTTAAATGAGATCTCCCCACACATCCACTAACATTTTGATCGTTTTTGTTTCCACTCTGCAATCTTTAAAAAACGATAACTATCAATAGGTGGTGTGTGGCTTCAAATATATTGTTGTTATTGTTATCGTTTTCTTATGGTCATCGTCCGCACTTTACTGGTTTCTGGTACCAGTATGCGTATATAATCAGTTACACATCCATACAGTGTACATGTTACATCCCCAGCTTTTAAAGGAGTCCCCAACACGTTTGACTTGTCCAGCACTCGAGCATGAAAGACAATATTTCTTTAGCATTTTACTCATTGTAGTAGATAATATTATTTTAGACGAAATTTCATATACGTGATAATAATTTGTTGACTTTTGGCTTACAAACTGGCGAGGTTACCTCCAGAAATATCGTAACTCTTTTGTTGTCCTGTAGTATTTGGTTTTCTTATAAGGAAATGATTACGGGAAAACAATTTATATTTAATTCAGGTTATGTGAGACAATTTCTAGTTCGTTGAATGTTTATCTTTTCTTTTCTTCAGAAGATACTCATGCATTTTTATTCAATTTCCAGCATTTTAATGTTTTTCTTTTCTTTTCTTATACTTCAGCATTCGGTGCGGTTATCACGTGTTTGTACACTGATATTTACATTCTATATGGCACAAATTATTTTGTTTTAAAAAGTTTCACACCGAATGACTGAACTAAAACAGTTTTCCTCTTACTATTGGACTAGATTCCTTTTGATTATACTAATTTATGAAGAGTTATCGTTTTGAAGTAGGCTTCTTCTCGTTATCTCTTACCTGTTAGACTATATATGACTCGTTACCTTGCAAACGAGCAAAGCTACCAGGATTTAAACAAGTCTAGAGTCAGGTAGTGTCAGATCAGGTCAGCTAAGTAATGGGATCCGCCAGATGGCCCCGTGCTATTTAGAGAGCCAATCTGAGCGCATGACAGCGTCTGTAGACCACACGTGCCGTTCTCATACTTTCCTTGCCACCGCGAGCCCAGGGCTGGGCGCTGTGTTGAACCACCGTTTTCATCCAATCCCGGCTTAAGGGACATTGGTAATGCACAATTCAGTACAGGTGGGTGGGGAATGGTATTCTGACTGTGAAGAAATAGCTAAAATTATGGCAATTCTGATGTCGCATTTCTTTCATTTAAGTATCATGCGCCATTTAGTAGTGAATGTGTGAAAGAATAACATAATAAAATAATTCCATGCCTTTTTGTCCACGGACTTCGATGCAGCGTACAACAATATGGAGTCTGTATGTACTGAATATGAAATACCATTGACACTTATGAATAATCCTAGTGTCAAAAAGAAGTGGATTTTGGACAAAACTTGGAGAAAAGGAACATGAGTTGTTTTTCTGCACATACTGTTTGCAAATAAAATGGATTCTTGTCAACCGTGAACAACCTTGACCGTGGTGCCTTGAAAAAAGTACGAAGGGCTGTCTTTGCCATAAGTATCATTTTATGATGAAGAAAATAAGACAATTCTTCATGTATATTGATAATAATAATAATAATAATAATAATAATAATAATAATAATAATAATGACACAATTTTAGTCCCAAGCATTATGATGTTCCCCAAAAATGAAGCGTGGAATATTCATATTCTCTGCTCACATGTCTCTTTGTACATGCTGAACTATCTATTGAACCACAATTGGTAATTCAGTTTTCTAAACTGCCTCCTTGTATCTTGGTTTCTAATGCACACGTCTTTAAAGCATTTAAATGAGATTTTTAATCTAATAATATATAACTTTCATTATGTACTACACGTGATATTCATCTATACCACACCCACCCACCAGTTAAGCCAATTCGTATTATCAATAACGCTTACGTAGAATGAAAGTCTATAAGGGTCATTGTTTTCTTACGAAAATTCTCTGTTGAAATATTAATTTGCTTGCTGAGGGATGAAAATATGCATGAAGCAACATTTGAAATATCATGTGTTTAATCTGAGTGCATGTTGAATTATCACAAATGCAATCATTAATGTTACAAAGAAAAGCATTATTCTGCTTAAATTCATTAAAATTACGGTTTGCTTTGTAAAAATGATTTATACATGATGCATATTTACATTAATAGTTTCCTTATTCGTGTTTCCCCTTTCAAAGGAGTTGTTAGCTTGTTGGTATAGAACTGATGTGACCGTAAAAAACAAAACAAAAAAAACGAAACAACAACAACAACAAAAAAATCAAATAGAAAAATAAGAAGTATTTCGTTTACACATAACCCTTTCGTAGAAACTAAACGTAGTACACAAATTGTTCTTGTTAGCGCATTAATCAACTATTTCATAATTAGAAAATGAATGTACAAAAGCTCATATTTAACAATCCACTTAAGAAAGTGAACAAGATTTAGCATATATTTTTTTTAAACACAGAACCAAATCTAAAAATATATTTCTTCGAGGTAAAATGAATTATGTCGATTAGTGCTTAATCAACATTATACATATAAAATTTGCACAGGAAATATGCGAATGTACAAGATAAATATTTTACAACCTTGAATATTTAATATAGCTGGTTTGGCAGATGTCCATTAACAATAGAGAACATGAAAAACTTTGAAAATGAATTTGACGCATCCATAAATGTCTATAAAACATTAAAATGTGAAACAGCAGAACTCAGAAGAAAGTGAGAGAAGCTATATTAAACCTGTCCAAATAACTGCAATAAAGAAGTATACGTTGACATTTTAAGTATATTAGTGGTGAAGGGGGATACTTTAGTAGGTTCTATGGGACTTTATGTTAAAACAGGGGGGTTGGGTGTATGGGAATTTAACATGGGGAATTGAACATAGGGAATGTATAGGGAGAATGGATTGGGATTGTCTAGGGTCAATGGGAATAGAACGTAGGGAATGTATAGCGACAATAGGACACATAGAAACATGTATAGAGACATAGACATAGACAAACAAAGATACACATCTATGGCAAGAAGGAGTAAATCTTTTCGAGGCAATGGAGTCGCTCTGAAAAGGGCCTTTGGGTTTCTTCTTCTTTGTCTTCTCAGTTCTTCTTTTCCTCCACCAACTTCTTATTTTCTCTCCTACATTCTTCTTTTTCTTTTTCTTCTCCTTTTACTCCTCTTCCTCCTTCTTCTTCTCCTCCTCTTTTTTCCTCTTTTCATTCTCCTCTTCTTTTTCTAATTTTTCATTCCAAGCTCTCATTCTTATTCTATCGTCTTTGTCCTCCTTCTCCTCCTTTATTTGTTTCATCAATTCTCATATCCTTTCCTTCATCTTCTTTAAATTGTTTATCTCCATCTTCAGCCTGTGTGGACTATACTCGTCATACTGCATCCTCACCAAAAATTCCTCCAACATCTCCATGTCATCTACTGCCTCTTGCAGTGTCTTCATTGCGTCTATTTTGTTAGAAGCTATTTTTGGAATATTCAGCGTTGAATGGCGCGAATGATGTTGTCCATGGCGCGAATGTGTGTCCATGGATTAAAGTCGCCTATGCACTGAGTGCTTCGCGACTGATTATAGCCCCGGGCTGGGCCCTTGGCCCCAGGCTGGGCCTTACGACGAACATTATGATTTATATACTTCAAGCACGGACGTGAAGGAAAACATCCCTTACAATAACATCACATATTATATACTATCCACACAGAAGGAGGAGAAGAAAAAACACCCATATCTACTATCCCAAACCCCAATATCTACTATCCACACAGAAGGGAAGAGAAGAAAAAAAAAACACACACGCTACTATCCACACAGAAGGAAGAGGAGAAAAACACACACGCACTCTACTATCCACATAGAAGGGAAGAGAAGAAAAAACACACCACATCTACTATCCACAAAGAAGGGAAGAGAAGAAAAAACACCATATCTACTATCCACACAAACGTGCACGAACGCATAACAAACACACACTCTGCTATCCACACAGAAGGGAGGAAGAAAAAACACCATATCTACTATCCACACAAACGTACACGAACGCACACACACACACACACACACACACACACACACACACACACACACACACACACACACACACACACACACACACACACACACACACACACAAACACACACATATCAGGAGTGAAGTGAATGTTTATAATTACACTACTTCTTAAATACACAAAAATTGGCAACTTGATCAGTCTCTCTTTTCTAGACATCTGGATAGCCCTGAGAAGGGTTGTTTTTTAGAACTTCAGATGCGCCTGGCTAATGGTGACACCTCCCTGGTCGGGCACCACAGACACATCTTCTACTCCATCTCTGTCCCAACTGATGTGTGTGGTTGGGAGTGCGGAGGCTGTTTGAGTGGCTTCAGATTCCCAATCTTCAGTTTGTGGGATTCTGAAGTGCCTGTCCCTCACGACTTTGCGTCCTGCCTGCGGATGCTGCTGTTGCCTCCTTACTAGTTGGGGACGCTGAGGCTTCCACTCTTGCCACTGTCTTTCCAATTCCTCCTCCCACTTTTCTGTCTGGGGGACAGCGGCTCTTGGTAGTAGTTGTGGCTGTGGCTGTAACTGACTTGCCTGTGGTGGTGCTGCTATTGTCTGTGGAGGTGTTCTCACCTCAGGCTTGACCTCACACAGAGGTCTCAATATGAGGTGAGGCAGGATCCCTCTCTTCTTTTCCTCTTCTTCTTTCTTTTTTCTTTCCTCTTCCTCCTCTTCAAGCCTGGCACTTTATGTTATGGCCTCCATAGCCAACTCATGTAAAAGGCGCCTGGAATATTCCAGGTGCATCTGGAGTTCAAGAAGCTTGGTGAGTCTGCTCATGTTGTTGTAGTTGAGGAATCAACGTTGGGTAACCAGACTGTCTCTTAATTTGGATTAAGGTCGCATTCGCCCATTAGGGCACGTGCGACCGGTTAGTGCCCCCACAGGGGGCTGTTAGATTTTTTCGAGGGGGATGGTAGCGTGCCACATCCCCCAACGCATTAGTGCACTCACAGAGTGCTGATAGATTTAGCCGACAGGTCGTGGGACAATGAGTCCCATTCGACCTGTATGAAAGGCTATCATGAGTGGGAATGGGCCCAACACACACTCATGCTGAAGGAATGAAATGTCTAACTACTGCGGTATGAGACGTCGAGTTTGATTGGGCAATTCTAATATGACGTCACCCCGTTTCCGTGTGTACAAGCTCTTCGGGGCACCTGATTTAGACGAGTGGGAATCTGCCCATACACTCGTCTTTTAATGTCCGAGTAGGCAGGGAGGATAAGGACCAGGGAGGAGACACCAAACGCCAGCTGGAACGTACCTGAAACGCCAGAATTAATAATATCAATTTCAACCCAGTTCTCTGCATGCTGGGTATTTCCTATTATCAATTTTGTGTAAACCACAATTGTAATTAGAGTCACGGATTTTAGTTTAAATTTTCCTATCTTGTAATTTATTTTGAAAGTACATAGTGTGCATATTTTATTTAAATTTAAGAAAAATCGGTTTAAGAGACCAAAAATAATTTTTGATAGCTGAGTTAGGTATTGTGGTTTTAATTTAGAACGGTGGCCAAAGGATCATGTTAGGTTATCAACAGTATTATCGAGTCGAAATTTCAAGTCAAATTGTAACCTCTTAATATGAGGCAATTGATTTAGCCCTGAAAAGGACTGGGTTTACCCCTCAGGGTGAGGTGGCATCAGGGTGTCGTGGTATCAGCTGATAGATGAATTCTGGATATTGGAATCAGTCCTTTGGTCTCCTCCTGTATTCTTGAAGGGCTACCATGTCTCCCACCACCAATCTGTCCCAATGATGATGTATTTTGATTGGAGTAATCTGTATGTCGTGGATCTTGTACAGCTCGTTGACGATTAGGCCTAAGACTGCAAGCGGGCAGTCAAGGAACTTCTGTCCTAGTTTACTCATGTCGTCATAGAGGATTTTCGCTTCGGTGTATTCCTTCTCAAATATTTTGGGTAGTTTACCATCTTCATAATATAAATAGTATCCTTGCAAGATGGTTCCCAATGCTGCAATGTGTTTTGTTGTTGTCTCATTTTGTCCAGCAGATGTGTGATACCCCATAGTTCAATTTGTTCAAAGATGTAGTTGATTATATCCACCCGTTTTTTTTAACATCTACCTTTTTCTTGTTTAGTCCTCTCCTGGTTCTGGTTTAATCCTCTTTAGCATAATATTTCATTAATCTTTGTTTCACTGATGTGATTGTTGTTCATATTGTTGTGGTGGTAGTTGCTGTTTTTGTAATTTTACTCATTGTCTCAGCTGATTTTGTTTTTGATGTTATTTTTTTATCTACATCCTTGTCTCAGCTGATTTTGTTTTTGATGTTATTTTTTTATCTACATCCTTGTTTTCTTCATCGTTTGTTGACAATGTAGATGTAGATATTGCTGCTGTTGTTTTTGTAGCGAGAGGTCCAGGAGCTGTTACTGTTGTTGTTTGTACTGGTGATGTTTTCAAGGTCGTATGTTGATGAGGTATATTTGATTCAGCAATTTTTTGTTCTGTAGCTGTTGTTGCGGTTTTATGATGATACATTGCCTTTGTAGTTGTTGTTGGTGTTTTAACCACTTTTGTTGCAGGTGTTAATTCTTTTGCCGTTGTTGTGGAATTTTCCTTAATATTTCCGTTCTTTGGGGTACGCTTGTTAGCCTCGTTCCCCTTTTCTTCTTGTAATGGTCTGTTGACTACTGTTTCAATACTCTTTGAGGTTGGTTCTAGAGTAATGTTCACCGGCTTAATTATGGTTGTTGAATGTATAGCGGCGACAGTAGCTGTTGATAGTTGTCAGGTGGAATTTTCCGCTTTACTAGTTTGAGCTTGCGGTGTCTTAGCCTGCGATGTACATCCAGAAGAAGGCTGGGGAGTTATCGAAGAGGCATATGATGTCAGTTGTGAGCTTGAACTTTTAGCTTGCTCATTCTGTGGTGCCTCACGTGACCTTCTTAATGGCTATCTTAATGGCTGTCTTCTACTTTGAAGTCCATATCTCCAATTACTTCTGTCTGCGTTATTTTCCCAAATTAATAGGAGCGTTGTCCTTTTAGCTTGGGTACCAAGGCTCCTTCCTGTTGCGAGTCCTAGGTCAAGTCCTATTATTGCGTTCAATGCTTGGTATGGAATTAACCTTTCCATCTCTAACTAAAGTGCTGATCCTGTTACTACTCTCTGATCTGCTAGTCGAGAATGTAGCCAGACTGAAGATCGCTTGATATACGTGAAGCACGGACGTGAAGGAATGCATCCCCTGACACCAAAACTTACAATATCCATATTACCATTACATGGAACGCGCAGACCTAAAAGAAACACTCACGTTGACTTTTTTACTTATAAACACATACACACTATTGGACAAGACAGAGAACCGAAGTGTGAATAGGCACACTTCTATTTTTTGACATAAAACAGAGAAACGAAGTGCTTATAGACACACTTCTATTTTTTAACTGCCTCGCTTTATATGTGGCAAACGCGGACGCGATAGAAAACATCCTTACTGGATTTTAGTGTCGGAACGCTATGATAGCTAATTTCATGGTGAGGGATAGAGAGAAGTCAAAAAGCATTTATAATGATACAATTTTTTGAAAACAAACGACAGATACATTTTTTTTAACATACAACATTTTTAGTCAACAAACAACTAACAAGTAACAATTCATTTAACATCAAACAACATTTTGTTTGACAAGGTTGACAACGTTGTGAAGTCAAGTTAGATTTCCACCGATGGAAGTCATGGGGACATTGATGTACACTACGTTTCCTAGCTAAAGACAAAAGATAGCCATAATGGTCACAAAACCATCGATCTACTTTTTCCTCGTTTCTAGAAGACTTACGATCAAAATAAATCACTAAATGTTCTAAAGGATATCCAAGACTGCGTTGATGAAGAAAATACACACAATATTGTCCACACACCATGGAATCTGTACCTTGTAATTTCACAATATTGAATCGTGTCGTCTGGGTATTTCTTCTCATAAAGTCGATGATGTCGTCTTCCAAAGGTGGTAATCCATACGAATCAAAATACTCCACACAATTCTCTTTAGGGAAGTAGACGGCTACCAAGTGGATTCCTTGGAGATGACAGTCGTCCGTGTTGATGACATAAGCTTGATGGTCTTGAGGTTTGCGATGAGGAAGTTCATCTTTAGCACACACCACAGGATCCCAAGAAGCAGTGTACGAACTGTTGTTCAAAAGGTAATAAAGTTCCCAGGTATCCATTTCTTGTTTTATTGTTTGTTTTTTTTCACAGGTAATGATAAGTCATCAATTCAGTTCTGACATTTTGTTTGAAAATCTCTGACAAGAAACCGTTTCCTCGCCTCGTCTTCGCACTCTGAGCTAAGAGAACTTCGATGCGATAGATCTCCAGAGTGGTCAATTGAGGAGAATAATGATCACACTGCTTCTTCCGAGATAAGACTCCAAGCTTCTTCCAGATACTCGTCCAATTTTTCTTCTTGACTCATCATCACACATTTATCGTGTTGAATTTGACTGGGATGATCGTTTTGACATCCATAGCAATCTTTCTTGGTCAATTCCGTAATTTTATCCGCCAAGTGTTTGGCAAAACAGGATGCTAAATGTTGTTCTTGTTCTGGCCATCTGGACGTGACCACTCTTCGTCTATGCCTTGGGGTTCTGCCTCCACGGTACCCTCCCATTCCATTTCCAAAGATTCTCCACTGTTCAAAGAGGGATAAGAGTCTTCCATAGTTTCTGATAGTCTAGAATGACATCTCTCAAACTGTTGATTTTTATGGTATTATCGAATTCGGCATACAGGGTGACGTTCACCATCTCGGCGAGAGCTTCTCCAGATTGAAGTTCCACACGCAGTTGACCGGATTTTATAGGGTGGAAATGTCCCTCGTCGCTGCCTTGGTTTGGAGTGAAATCAAAGGCAAACAAAGTGTAACCTCCTGCATAATCTTCGTACGAAATACCGTGACTGGTGTTGGTTCCTAGTTGTCCAGTAGCTTGGTACAGAGACAAGTACGATCTCAAGTAATTCTTCTGGGCAAAGTTAGGTTCAAGGGTCTGGTACACAAGGTCTTGCCATCGCGACTGACTTCGATCTTGGACACTCGGTAGTGCATAAACTAGAAAGGATTAGCTGTGACGGCTCCTTTGAGGACTGCATTGCTCACGATACCAACGATTAAACGTTTGGGTAATTGTCCTTGGAACAGATGATCTTCGATCTTGGATCAGAGTCCAGCAGCAATGGTGAAAGTTTTCACTTCTACGCGTCGTATCGGATACTTGGCGGTCGTTCTGCTCAATGTGTGACTGATGTCGTTTCCCGCGTTAGGCAACACATCTACGCGGCGCACGTATAGTCTGGCTTTTTGAATGATGGTTTTGTACTCGCTGGCATGAGCCATCAAATGGAAAGCGGTACTGCTGAGGTTCAGTCGCAGGCGGATATCCACTCCGTTTAGCAAATACTTGTCTTGCAACCACATGTCCCAATGTAAGCGATCCATCAGTTCTAAACTACGTCCTTGCAGAATTTTCTTTCGACGGTCGTTAAAGTCTACATTGTGAGGATCGTCATCTGCTGCCACGGCTGTGTAGTTAAACCTGTCCTCGCCTGCTGTGTCAGGTTTCCAAGCCACGCAAGCATCCAGATGAGTGTTCTTGGCCTCTTGCCAGTACGTCAAGAGATTTCCAGGTACGCTTGGTAAGGGTAAGTATCCATTCTACTGCTGACCAGTTTGTTACTTAAGTACAAATCCACTTCGCTGAACAAGGAATGCATGAAATTGTTGACGGGAGCTACTCTGGCATCTGCTCCCGAATTGGTGTTGTCCGTCTTGAGCACTTTAAGTTTCAGGTACAAGTAACTGCTATTCAGGTCGATGTAATCTTCGGGTTGTCCTTTGATTTCAAACTCGATGGGAGCTGAATCCGTCAAAGAGGAGACGGGATGAAATTCTACCCATTGGGATCCTTGCATCGTCATCATGGTGCGTGGCATGGCAAATAGATCCAGTTCCGACTTGGAACAAGCGCAAGACTCTAGTTGCATCATTTTTTCTGTCGCACTCTGTGATTTAATAATCAAAGACGTCTAAGTCTCGGATGGTTCTTCTTTTCTTAGTTTTTCAAGCTCTGGGGGTATGAAGTCCTATGAAGGGTGTCTTCATTGTCTCTGTCTGCATTGTCCTTCCTGTGGTGTCAGGGAAGCAGGAATGCCTGACTCAGCAGCGTCCGGAGCATTTATAGGAGTTTCTCGTCGACCCAAAATGTCTTTGCCCGTTTGAAGCAAGACATTTTTGCCTGCTCTCAAGAAAGCTTCCTTGGGAGTTTGTTTGTCAATGATGACATTTTGGAGAAATTCTTTACCTTGCGTCAAAGCGGCATCTTTCAAGGCGTCCAATCCCCGTGTCACCATCAGTTTCAAAATGGGAGCCACCGAACGAAAGGCTGATTTCAGCATATCTCCCGAACCATGTCCTCGTTGTCGAGTGACTCCTTGGTACACAGGATACATAACTTACAAGGGGTTAGAGTAATCGTTTTCGATAATGGAGTTTCACCGTGACTTTCCCTTTGGTGAATGGAATATTTTGTCCCAGATCTCCTTTTATAGTAGTGTTGACAGTGTCGAAATACGACTTACTGACGAGCAAATAGTGAGGATGTACAAATTCGCGGTGAACGTGATAAGTGTTTCCACTTCCTCGTCAGCATTCGTGGCAGAATCCACTTTGAAAGGAATGACAAGCAGTAACGGTACGGAGGTGTGTCCCACTACGTTGTACTCCATCACATCGGAGTACACAAAGATCAAATTTCAGTCCTTGGTTCATTTCTACAGGGAATCGAAAATATTTCGCAAAAATCCAAGTTGCCGGTAATGGATGGTATTTCGTTTTTAATCTTGATCAGCTTGGGGTCTCCACCCAAAATTTCATACAATTCAGGCCAAAATGTAATGGCCAACACTTTGTCCTCTGAAAATTTGATCAGCAAGCGACGAGCTATTTTATGGTACTCGAGTGTGACACTTTTTCTGGTTTTCTCCAAGGCTTTGCCAAACACGGCATTGAACTTGGTAGCAATTGCATTCACCAGATGTTGACCGTTAAAATAATAGCCTGCATGAATGGTCAATAGATAAGTGGACCGTTTAGTTTTGGGGTCTAGTGTTTTCATAGAGCCACATGCACTGGTGTGTTCATCCAAGTTGTGTTGCACTTTCTCGTCTTGAACTTCCACCGGTAAATTGTTTTGATTTGGAAGGATATTTAGGATTTGTGTAGGGTGAATCATTTCCACTAAAGCCACTTCCCAATGTGCTTCGTGATCCAATTGGATGGCCTGAGGTAATTTGGCCGTGAAACAGCACGAAGTACTGTGGAGAAACACTTCCGTGGAACTGTCACTGGGTAACGTTAAGTAAAATTGGTTATTCATAATTCCAGAATTCTAGTGTCCGAGGAGTCGCTGGAGGTGAGAGGAGTGTCTAAAACAGGATTGTTGTAGTTGTTATGGTGACTGTTGGGAGGGTGACTGACGTTGGACGCAAGGCTCCCTTTGTTCCCGTTAGAGGACTATTTCAGGGACGGATTGGGTAGAAGTTAACCAATGCAACTGCTGAGTAAAATGGTCCACAATTGTTTGTCTCCTTGTTGCAAACTCAAAATGGCAATGGCATCACCGATAACACAATACACCACAAAGATTTGGCAGAAAAAGACGATTTGCATTTTAGGCATACGTTCTCCACACCACACCCACAAGGGTTGCTTTTGTAGATCTTGCAGAGAAGAACTGGGGGAAGGAGTGGTCATTGTAGTGGTAGCTGAGGCTGTGTTGAAGGGCATGATGGTCACTTCCTTTTATAGTCGATGACTTGCGAAGCGTCGATCCAAGAGTCAAAACTTGGCGGATATCTTTTCCAATGTACTTTGACTTCTTTGACACGACGTTTTCCCACTTTACGAGTTCGTCGATCGAGAATGCTTATGATGTCGTACACTTCGTCTTCTTTTTTAGTCACGCGTTGTAACTCGAGCAAGTAAAACGTTCCTTTTAACACTTCCCCGTTCATATCTTCCCATTTATAGACGGGAGGATGACGGCCAGTGACACGAAACAATTCGGTGGTCCAGTTGGGTAAGTAACCTTTGTCGAAAGTGCGTTTGGTTTTGCCATTGCGTACCCAATCTCCTTCTGCCAACACTCCACCTTTCTTGGGGACAGTCACCGTCGGGGACGTACCAAACAGGCGCTCAAAGACGGTTACTTCGTTATCGGGAGTCACTTCTTGAAGGGCACGTCCGATGCTCCAACGGTAAGATTGGTTGTAAGCTTGGACTAGGTGCCGTAAGACGTCAATGTATTTGAGAGTGTGTTGATGCGTAAAATATTTCCACATGCTTTCTTTCAAGGTGCGTTGAAAACGTTCCACGATGCTGGATTTAGGTTCCGGATTCTCGGTGGTGAAAAAATGAATGTCTTGTTTCTTCAATTCTTTTTGGAAAGCTTGATTCAGATATTCGGTGCCTTTATCGGTTTGCCATCGAAGAGGGTGACGCCCACTTAGTTTCAACACCGGTTGGAGGGCTCTCACTAACTCAGTGTTCGATTTGGAAGTCAATCACACGACCCAAGCAAATTTGGAAAAGACGTCGATGACACAAAACAAATATTTGTAGCCACGATTGTAGGTGGCCAAATGAGAGACATCGGCTAAATCGGCATGCCATTGATGATCGATACCCTCCGCTCGTGTGCGACTTCTGTCAAATTTTCATCGAATGGGTTTGTGTCAGGTGTACTTGGCTTGTTCTTGTAACCATCGTTGCACTTGAGGTAAACGGAGACTTTAAGATTGCGATTTGGCAGCACGATATAATTTCTGAACTCCTCTATAACCTGCAGGATGGGATGGATCGTAGTAAATGCTGGCTAACACCTCCATTTTTTTAGTAGGTTATCCACTCTTCGCTGATGCTACTCTGGATGGGGCAAGGGAGTGGTTTAGAAACGGTTTGGTGTTTTCTTTTTTCACTTCTGGTTTCCCTTCTTTCTTTTTGAGTTCTGTTAAAGGTGGAGTGGACATCATCTTTTCAACCCAAACTTTAAGTTCTTCTCGCTGGGGTGTGGGGGAAGGGGTCAAAAAGGACGCTGAAGCAAATTAGGGATGGGAGCTGCTGACGGTGTTTGAAAGACTTCTAGTACCTCTTGTCCCTCAGGCATCCGTGGGGCTGCATCTGTCTTGACTGCTGGGGGTGGTGGTGGTTGTGGTGGCAATGAACTTTTCATCAAGGCCTTAAAATCTTTCAGAGGTGGTGGAGTTGTTTCGTCTAAAGCTTTCTGAATGTAGGAGTTGCAGTCGATGCAACAGTTGACCGTACCTTTGCGATTTTTCCGTTTCTGACAAATCGCTGCGATCCATCCACAATTGCAATTCGTGTTACAACTGGGACATCTCGGTCAATGAGGATTGGGAGGTAAATGCGGAGTTCGTTTTTCTTGCCAACGATGGTATTCCATCCATCGTTTGTAAGGTACTAAAGCCACTTTTCGTCCTTCCATCAGATTTCAATGGTCACGTCTGAGATCTTTTGATTCCAGAGGTTCCTTTCATCTTTTTGACCCTTTTATCTTGGAGCAGTGGCGGATAAAGATCTTCCTAGGAGTTCCAACGTGGGTCCTACTATTGCTTTGGTAAGAAGTTCTAACAGGGTTAAAAATACTCCGCGTTGCACCAACATCTTTATCTTTTGACGAATGGGTATTTTTTTGGATCATTTGGCGAAGAACGTGTCGATGCTTGGCTAAGCATTCTTTCTGATGTTTAGACAATGGTATCGTTCCTTTCAAGACATTCAGACAACATTCGCTCACGGTATCGATGACGTCTTTGGAGGCGGTTTGAATAGGGTTTTTTTCGCATGGGTGGAGAAGCTTCGGACAGGACGGACAACACGTCCCAATGTTTGACTAAACGAGGAGGTAGTCCTTTCCTTTTCTTTCCTTTGCGTGTAGAAGAGGGATGTCTTCTGGGGGGTAACATCTTTGTTTGTTTGTTGGTTGGTTCCGGGGCACACACCAAAAATGCACTGACGTTGATGACTTGGCACACGGCCTTTTATCCTTTTCTTTGGACTATCGCTTCGTCAAAAAGGTGACGATTTGTTTGCAAACATCGCCAAGGAATCCTCCTCTTTGGTGGCTCCTCTTTTTCTTTGGACGAATGTGTCTTTTCTGGGGGTGACGTCGTTGCTTGGCTAAGTGTTTATTTCGGATGTCGGGCCAAACGACGAGACTGACCTTTGCTTTTTCTTTTTTTCGTTTTTGGACAGGAGAACGATGACGGAAGGGGTGTACACTTCTTGGAAGGGACATCTTTGGTGCACAAAATACACTGACGTCCATGACTCGACATCCGTCCTTTTATCTTATTTATTTATTTATTTATTTATTTTTTGGAGCTTATAATCTATCTTTTTGACGAAATCATTTACTAACTTATCCATTAAAAAGAATAATCCTCCCCTTTGGTGGCTTCTCATTTTCTTTGGACGAGTGTGTCTTTCCAGAGGGTGACGTCTATGTTTGGCTTAGCGTTTTTCGGATGACGAGACTGTTCTTTTCTTTTTCCTTTTCCTTTCTGAACAGAAGAACGACGATGGTGTGCACTTCTTTGAGGGGACATCTTTTTGGTCCAGGAGCAAACAAATACACTGATGTCCATTGCTTGACAAGTGTCCTGTTATCTTATTTGTCTGATAAGGTTTGACAAACAAAATCCTCCCCTTTGGTTGCTTCTCTTCGAGACTGTCCTTTGCTTTTTCCTTTTCCTTCTTGGACAGGAGAACGACGATCGTGACGGTGTGCACGTCTTTGAGGGGACATCTTTGTGCGTTCAGGAACACAAAACCACTGATCCATATCGTTTTCCCCAGGTCTTTGTTAATACTGGAATGCGTCGCCACTGATTGTCGGCTTGTCGTATCATTTTCATGGCAGGCATCACGCGTCGGGACAGTTCTTGCTCAGATAAATACAGTAAAACATTTTAACATGCCCGATCTCTCTTGAACTTTGATTTTGGGGGCAGGTACTTTGTAATCAGCGGCTACTGCTGCTAAAGAGGAAGAGGGTGTCACCGGTGGAGGAGAAGTTTTGGAGACGCGGGCTTCCAATTTTCATCAAATTAGGAAAGACATGTGTCAAAGCGGGTTTGGCAGACATCACCAGCAACGGAGAAGTGGAAAACCTGAGGCTACTGGAGACGTGGTCACCGTCGCTGCAGGTCGTGGTTTGCGAATGTAAGGTTGCGTCCTGGCTGCAGTGCCTCTCTTGCGGGTAGAAGCTTTCAGTGGGAGGTTCTGTTTTTCTTTTTCTGGGGCTGTGACCTGGTCTTGACACCGCTGCTCTTTTTCTTCTGGGTACCTTTGGGTCGGGGAGTGACTTTTTTCTTATGGAGGACTTTGGGGGCATTTGGTTCCCATTTTAAGAGGGAACGAATGATGACACCTCCTAGAGAACCGCTACCTCCAGGTTTCAAAATGATCTGCTTCTTTGTTTGAGTGTCGATGCAAGGATCGGCCTGTTACGTCAAGGCTACTTTGTTTCTGTCAAAAAAGAATTTGGTTTGATGTGGAATGTTAATGATGCCTTACAGTAGCTAACGTGCTGTCACCGTAAACCATTGTAAGACTTCTTTGAGACTGGCTTCTAAGACACGAGCACGTATTTGTGAATTGTTTCGCGACTGATGCCGTACAAAGCACGAATCAATTTGACGGGAAGATGAGAGTGAAGGGACGTCATGTTGACGATGTGTGAGACAGACCCAAAGTGTCCGAGGTTTTTATAGATTTTATTTGGTGGTTGTTAAGTCGACGACGGGAAGGTATACACGACAGGCCCTCCGTCTTGGCACCAGTGGTGAAACAGATGGGTACGAAATCGCAAATAATCGGGGGTGGGTGGGTTTTAAATCGACAAGTAAATAAGCGTGTGGGGTTTGAGTGGCATCGTCGTACGCATGAGTCAGCCAAGGCGTTCCTAACTGTTTGGCTAAGACTTGCACTTGCGATTTATCTCTAGAACTTTTAAACAAGACCAAGTAATGAGCATTGAGACTGATGGTGCGATGGGTTTTACTTTGTTGAAACAAAGTTTGGGTGATGATACCTTTCGCGCGTAAGCCACAGTTTAATTTCTTCTTCGTATTCTCCTAACATGTCGTCGAAGATGACCAGATGGGTTTGACTGGGGTCAGACAAAATTCCTTCGTCTTCGCCAGGAATGCCTTCCACAAAGACAATAGAAGCGCCTTGACTTTCTCGCAGGATGCTGTACACCGATTGCCACTCTTTGTAACACCACACGATCCGTTGAGGTGGACGATCGACCAAATGATGTTTATGTTCGATCAAACGTTTGACAAATTCAGTATTGCATGAACTGCTGGGTCCGGCAATTAACATGTTAAAGGGATGCTGAAGATACAAGGCCTCCCAACTGGCACTATCTAAGTTTTCGTCGATGACTTTGAAAGCCGAGGAAGAGGGAGCAGAGATATTAGAGGTAGCCATAGTAGTGCCGGGAGTGTCACTTTTGACACGAAAACAGACAAGACAAGGGATTTTATATATTTTTCAGGACACGTTTATTGCAATCTTTAAAGATGAACACGAAAGACAAAAATACATAAAAGCCAAATGGCTAAGTACATGGATAAAAGACACATCCAAAAGATCAAAGTGGATTATAAACAAGTCTCTGTACAACATTTTTGGTGACCAAGATGTGGTGTCCTAGGGACAGTGTGTAATGTTCTTAGAGTCTCTACACTCCTTGGCACAGTCACACAGAGGTCCTCCCGGAATAGTCTTTCGGGTATGTCGATGACAGTCCCGTCCTGATGGGAGTGGTTTTCCTCGGTGACGGATTCTTCTTCTGGTACAGTCACAAACACAGGTTTAAAAGTTACTTTTTTCACTGAACGTTTGAATTTAGGATCACAAATCTTGGGCATAGTGTGCCACTTCTTTTGTCCAAGCCTCGAAGCCCAAACTTTTCCAGTCACGTATATCTTTCCAGTGAAGGTGTAAGTCACAAGCTACACACATATCGTTGCACACATTTTCAGTACCTAAAGGTTGATGAATCTTTTTTTCCCGTACAGGTAGAGAAGTATGAGATGAAAGCGCAAGGCTTTTAACAGCATGAGTCTCTTGTGTACATTTATAGGGACCACTTTCATGTT
The DNA here is from genome assembly GCA_016617855.1 of Megalonaias nervosa. Taxonomy (NCBI): domain Eukaryota; kingdom Metazoa; phylum Mollusca; class Bivalvia; order Unionida; family Unionidae; genus Megalonaias; species Megalonaias nervosa. The sequence goes on along the minus strand of JAECUM010011463.1, from coordinate 20,320 downwards.
TTGGGTGGTATGTACTGTTGGTAAAGAGTCCACAAGGAATCGGCTGGTAAACGAAATCCCAGACAGCAAGTCACTAAGACACACACCACACGTCGACCCCAATTCAATGGACACATTCCCTGTAAAATGCGATGGTAATCCTCCACAGTTTGAATATTATCATTGATTTGCTTCCACGGAATCTGTTTTATCACGAATGATAAAGGTTGTGGCATGATAGTCAGTTTTTATACCTCTTTTCTCGGAGGTAATAAATGTACTTTTTGCACAGGAGTGGTCGTACTCCGTCGACGTATCCAAAATATTTAGTTATTAACTCACACGACACATGCCGCACAGACGTTTCCTCTTGAAACAAGATTAGTCCGTGTAAAAGATTTTGGTAACCCTCTAACTCTTCCTCAGGAATTCGGTGCAGTATGGCTAGCCTGTAAGAAGTAGGATGAGTAGCAACCAAAGTCTTCTGTTCCTCGTCCAGCTGAACAATGTCTGACCACTGGAACGCTTTCATATGAATCAATCCTCTCATATCATTTAGGTACCAGTGGTTCAAACATCGGTGACGTAACGGATGCAATTGTTCTTTGCGTTTCACTTGTATTTTAACCAACTCTCGGTAAATGCGTTCTCTCAACTCCACAAGCAAACCACGAATGTTCTCTTGTAAAGTATCCATTACCATGTCAGCCTGTGGTGTTTATACCCACGTTGAGGGTCACTTCTAAATAAACCTTAGTTTTATTCAAGTTTCCGTTTCTTTACTGGATGAATTTAACAAACAAAAGGGTATAGTTTCTTCTGAGGCACTTTCACCCTATAGTCTATCCTTACACAAACAGTATTTGTTGATACTTCTAACATACGTTAACAAAAGACTTCTCGTAAAGGTGTGATGTCCGCTGGTTGATCCCACACATACCATGGTAAATTTAAACAGTCTTTGTAATTCTGTTCCAGCTCTTTACCGTCTGGAATTTCACAATTTATTTGAATCTTGAAATAAGTACATCGATCCCCATTAGTTTGTTGTTGAAGGTCCGACAATTTGAACACTTTCAAATGAATCAAGTCTCTTATGGTATTCAGATACAATGGGTAACTTAAAAGTTGATGATTGTTAGGATGCAATTGTTTCTTCCGTTTCACTTGCATTTTGACCAGCTCTATGTAAATGCGTTCTCTCAACTCCACAGGCAACCCACGAATGTTCTCTTGTAAAGTATCCATTCAAGAATCAGAAATCACTGGGTCGTGGCCAATAGCCTCGTTTATATTTATTACTGAAGTAGTGTCCTCCCATAATCAGTCTTTGTTTACTTTGGAAAAGTGCATAGTTTAAAAATAGAGAAATGATTCTGAGTTTGCGTTTCGTTTGTATTTTGACCAACTCTCGGTAAATGCGTTCTCTCAACGCCGCAGGCAACCCACCAATGTTTTCTTGTAAGGTATCCATCCAGAGATTACTAAGGTCCCACTAAAGGTAGGTAGTGATAGTGTGGAGACCTTCGAGCATGTTCCAAGGAAGCGGAATCTTTCTGTTCCCACTGGTGAAGTGACACACCGCAACTGAGGCACTTGACTTTATCACCTTCGTCCAAGTATATAAATCCAGCTCTGGATAATTCTTCGGAGGTAGGTCCTCCCAGATATTTTGTCCATTTTCCTTGGAAGGTTTGGAATCGACTTTCAAAGTCGCAGTATTCAGGCAATCGGACAGGGAACGAATATTCCTCGTTCACATGTTCATTTCGATGAGGGTACGGTGAAATTCGCAGGAGTTTGCTCAGGGTTGGATGACATCTGTAGGGTGGTAGCCGCATGGTTTTATGATGGCATCCACCATGAAAACCAGTAAAGTGAAAAGGTTTACGATAACGAGTGGCATCGCTTTCGCATCCATCAGGTTTGGCACGCACAACATCCCTTTCCATAGTAGGTATGGTAGTAGTAGTCATAGCAAAATTCCCATAATGTGGTACTGAATCGCTGGGGTCACAGCGTACTGCATCCCTGCCATCACAAGGCATAGCATCGCTCTCCACTTGAGAATCACTAAACTTGAATGGTGTGGTCTGCTTGTTAGCATTCATCTTTCTCGCTTGGTGTTGGTAGTCACAATGAACTATCGGTCTTGAACGTTGTCCCTTTTGTTATATGCTGGCTAATATCGATGTGAAGTGGTTGGGAAGCCTTACTCTCTTCTGATGCACGATTTGATAGACTTTTTCCAAGGGTCGACTGACGATTTGGTGTGTGGGTAAACGTACAATCTTGTGAGGTTCGTAGGTGGTCACTTTAAAATTTCGATCCTCTCCAAACTGCAAGGCTTCTTTCAAGACGCCAAAGTTCACCAGTCGACCGGTGCGATAATTGAGAGTCAATCCTTTCACTTTACGCTCAGTGTGCGCTTCTCCTTGTGGGTCTCGGTATTCGTAATGTTAGGGGCCACCACTTGCAAAACATAGAATTTTGTCGTTGGGGTGCTCGTCCGTCCAGGCTGCTAAACTGTCTCCTTCGATGTCAGGGTGACAGTGACCCAGACGATCGATGTAGATGCAACTGTCCTTGTCAAAATACCGTACCCGATCTCCTAGCTGGTGTAAGGCTTAGTACAATTTTAAGCGAGCATGGGCTGTCACGTAGGCCGCAATGATGACATTTCCAAATTCATCGGCTTCTTCAAAGTCCAGTTCTTCTTCGTAATTGACTAAGATCACATCATCATGAACGACGTCCACGTGTTTCATGTATTTGGTTTTATCGTGAATCATCTAGGAGTAGCGGGAAGGTTCTGTCAAATACTCCGTCTTGTGTAAACACGGTCGTTGTGACATTTGCCCCACAAGCGATTCAACATCACTTTGGCAAACGAGCGACTTCCTTCGTTTTTCTCCACGTGATCTAAAGTGATGCCTTCCTGCTCCAAGTATTTCTCTTTGAATCTCTCTTGGTCTTCGGGAGTGTGTCACCAGGAAGGATAGCCGCTGGCTTCTTGTTTCAGTTTCAAAAAGGCATCCACGTAGTCTGCGAGAATGCCTTTTTGAGTCTCGTCGCCCTTGTGGTACTGTTCTGTCCTGGGAAAGTGGTAAATTTCGTACACTTCTAACAGCTGGTATCCCAGGTCCAGAGCTTTAAACAATTCCACGCTGACCGATGTTCTTGACAAGGCCAGTTTTTCCTGGATGTGCTGACAAAGGCGGTCCTGGTTGCACGTTTCGGCACAAGTACGGCACAAGGGAAACATCAGTTTTCCTTGGCAATGGTGAGGTAAAACGGGATAGTACAAATCCGTGGGATCAAGGCTTTGCACTTGATCAATCCTTCGTATTGGCGAATGTTGTCCACGTCGATGTGTTCCGTCAGCAACTGCGGGTGCTCTGCGGGAAAGTGACAATATTTGCACACGTACGGATACAGAGAACACACGTCCAAGTATTCATTTCTTCTCCTTTCTCTTCGTCGGCTTGGTATAGCAAACAGGTGGCATTCGTCCGTCCTCCGTACAAACTGTCCCTCATGTTCAGTGGGTCCACCAGCTTGTAACTTTACACGATGCGTTTAAACTCGGTGATCGTACTCATGTTCCCACATTTCCACCACTTGGCATCCTTGCTCTTCTAACTTCAAACGCCGCTGAGAAGTGGCCTGGTACAAGTCTTCCATGGTCCGTTATAAAAACTGATTTTTAGTGCCACGTTGAGGGTAACAGATCGGACATCCGTGAAATAGGCATCCGTTAAATTTGTATACGATCTTGGGGTTTTCTAAGTCCCAACCATGCACTGAATACACTCCGATGGTCTTTTGGTCTCCTCTGTTGCGGATCCATTTGTCTTCCTTGTCGCACAAGTAATGTAGCCAGCATAGGGCTTTGACCTAATATTGACGTTTGACAAAGTTCGTCGTTTGAGGACTTATGACAGCCAGGGTGTTTTAGGGCTTGAATCGCTGGCGGTACATTAAGGAACACACTTTGGCAATGGTGCAAGTTTCTTTCAAGGCATTGATCCCTCCGTGTTCCATGAACAGTTCTCAAAATTTTCCACAGCAACGCCGTAAAACGTCCACGTCGGAACGACAATACTTTAATATTTCTTCCTGAAAGTCGAAAGGGGTCCGAGGCGTGAGATTGTTACCAAGCGTAGAAAGCTTCTCCTTGTTCGGTGGGCATGTTGTCCGGGTCGAAGTAATGAGCCTCAGGCAAATGGGGTAGAACGGCGTGTTGATTGGCTTCGGTGTTGAGAAGTGCGGGAAATGGCCATTGGCCCATTTCTGACATTCCAAACGTTTTAGGCATTCGACTCAATGGCATGGCCAAGTAACTCATCGAATCTTTAAACCGTACTTGGCACACTTGCATGGAAATGGTTTTGGATCAGTTCAAAGTCACTTTAGGACGTTCGGTACTTCGTTCCGTATTGTATCTCAAAAGAAATTGCCCATTGTATCGCGAGAAATTGTGAGCCATCACCGTGGTATAGCAATGACAATCTCCGTAATGTTCGCTGTCTTCTTGGCTCCACGTCTTGTCGATGGGGTCTAAGATCCATTGGCCTAAATCGGCTAGCGTGTTCGGTCCCCGAAAGCTTTTTTCACGTCCTCCAGGAATCTGGCTGCAGTGGGGGCAATGACTAAAGATAGCCTCTTGGATGCACTTCTCTTACGCTCGATGAGCCACGCAGAAATTAGGTATGTGAATGACAGTCTCTTGCATGCATTCAAAATCGAAAAAGATGAAATTGCCTTTCTTCTATTCAATCTTCCTCTTCATGTTTGGTTGGTATTTTTGAATGTAGCATTGGTGTTCCAAGTCTACGATTTGGTGACAAATGTGACATCGCTTCTTTTCTGAACATACGTGTACCTTGACATTTTTGATACGTATACCTTGTCCACAAGTAAGGCACAATCTCAGCAGCTGACAAGCACTTTTCTTCTGTGACCCTTGCGTCTTTAGATGTTGTTGGTAACAGGTTGAACTGACAAAAGTGCGCTGACAAGCTGGGCAATGCACTCGTGGTTGTTTTTCGTCAAGAAATGGTTTAGAGGCCAAACATCCCTCACATTTCGATCCACAATGCTTGTGTTGCTCTCGATTGTTATAGCCATGGTCACATTTCTCACAGTAATAACCTTATCCCAGGAATGCAGTGATACTTGTAATGGCATCGAAATGTTCATCGTGATGATACACGTGAATGTATTTTCCGTCTTTGAATGTTTTGCCTCCAAACAACAGAGGTCCGCGCACTTCTTGAGGGTGCACTTTCAAGGTGTAGTGTGGAGCCAAGACGTCTTCCAGTTTTTGCATTTCAGGAATGCCACAGGGTGTTTCGTTGGATATCCCCGCTTGCTGTAACAGGAGTTCTGCTTCACTTCGTTGTTTGGCACGGTCCAATTGTCGAATGTTCTCCCAATCTCTTTTCCATTCTGCTGTGTTGTTATTGTTGGCATATGTTTGTCCCACAACGATGGCACGGGCTAAGCACATCTGGTCTTGAGGGTTGTTAATTCAGACGAGGCTCTTTTTGGTGATGCGAAGGTCGTCTACCAATAACACCTTTTGCGTCCTCTACCTTGGGGAAGAGAAACGTGGGTCATGAACAGTGTCGCTTTCTATTTGTGATGCGAAAGTTGTCGTTGGATTGTTGCACGTGTTGAATCTTGTCAATGACTTTGGAAGGTGTCAATTCTGCTGGGCTGCTAAACTCGATCCAAACGGGGGACTTCAAACTGTCGTGATGAATGGAAAGTCACAAGCGATCATCTCCTTTGGCTTTACATTGCTGTTTCAGTGTGTTTAACAAAGAATCCCACACATCGGTGATGAACCCCTCTGCGTTCTCCAGCGGTACGTCGGACTTGAAATCTTTAAACTTCACCGTGTACGTGTAGGCCGTGGTTCTAAAGGAGCGTTTGTCCGTTTCTCGAATGTGGTAGTACTTTTCAGGGTTTGGTAGTGGCGGCGGATTTTGGTTTGGTGTAGACTCTCTGGGTCTGGATTCTGGCTCACTCATGTCATCTTCAAAATCGCTGGCATGAATTTGAGCCAAGACTTCAGCTACTGCGCGAGGCGATAAGTCACGTTTCTGTCTCTTACTTTCTTCTCCTTTCTTCACGAAATTATGCTATCGTTTCATCTTGACTTCAAAAAGTCAAATAACTACATTTGAAACGCCATGGACCCCTTTATATCCATGTCAACCAGTGTATATATAAAGGATCAGTGCCTTCCCTCCCAGTATTCATTTCACTCTCAAGCCGACCAGAACTATGGATGAGCCCAGACAGAACGAACTTCTGATCAGAGCTTTGCGAGATGTCAAACGAAAGTTTTCTTCAGAAAAACCAACGGACTACTCCACCTCCTTTCGAGATAAAAATCAAGATACTTGCTATATCTGTCAGAAGAAAGGGCATTGGGCTACAGAATGTGCAGATCGTCAAAAAAGCAAGACAAGTGTCAAAAGATACAAAGGTCAAGACACCTGTTATCATTGTAAAGAGAATGGACATTGGTCTTCAGACTGCTCTAAGAAACAACAGGAGCAAGATGGAGAGAGGGGTTCCGAACAGGAAGAAGAGGTGCCCACGGCAAAGGAAGAACCCCGACACGTAGAGAAAGAGAAAAAAGAAAAGAAGACGAGAAAAAAGTAAGGAGGAAGAGGAGAAAAAAACCTGTAAAAGTGAAGAAATTAAAAAAAACAGAGAGAGTGAACAAAAAGACAAAGAAGAAGTTTATGAACTTTTTAAAGTGCTGTGTTGCGTTCTGAGTTGGATTGTAAAATTTGTATCAGAATAGACCAGACAGAAAAGCGTAGGTGTCTCCTGGTTTTGATTTTTTAGAATGATAATGACCTACACTCACGCACTCACACACGTACATCATGGGTAAATAAAAAGGAACTTTGAGTTTTAATTGATTTTGGCAAAATGAATACTATCTCTTTTCGAGAGAAGTAGGTGGTACTGAAAAGGACCGTTGGGTGTTTGTTTAAAAAACAGTAACGAGAAGCAATCAGCTTTAACTGCCTTAAGCCTTTGCCACGGCTAAGACCTACTTCTGGACTTGCTCCTGTCGATGATTTGGTAAAAATCACTAAGGTTGGTATCTCAGGCGTAGTAACAGGGTTGGACTGTTTGGCTCGGGAAGGTCTTTTTCTCTTGGGTCGTAATAAAGACGTCTGATACATTTGTTTCAGACTCCTTAACGCTGCTAAAATGTCTAAGAGTACCGTCACCGTTTGACTTTCACTGTTCTCCTTCTCTCCTAGACCTTGTTTCTTCTCTACTGCTTCTTCTTATTCCTGTCGTTTCCTTCTTGCCTCTTCTTCTTCTTGCTGTTGCTGCTGAAGGAGTAAAGCTTGTTTTGCTTCTTTCTGCTGCTGTAAAAATTTTTCCAATGCTTCGTTCTGGCTCTATTTAAAATCCTCGAAGTGTGGTAAAGAAGGAGATGGTGGTGACGGTGCTAGTACCGGAACAAATTCTTGCGAAGAAGAGAGAATATCTACTAAATCCCAATTAAAATCAACCTCTTCTGGAAATAGACCTGTGTTGACTTTGGTAGCCGCTGCTATTCTATCGCTTCTCGTCTCCACGGCCGGTGCACCCCAATTCATCGTCTTCTTAGATTCCGTCATGTTTAAAAAACAATGTCGCATCGATTCACTGCGCACAGACGCTAACGCACCTATATAGGGAATGTGATGTTACAGGCAGCTCTCTTTGGATTGGAAGACAGGCTCCGCGCGGTGGCTGAATTTTGTAACGCGTGTTTGGATTGGTGAAAGAACTCAATCCGTTTCGATTCGCTCTTCCACTATAAATAAACGCGGTTCACTTCATTCCCTTCACCTTTTCTCGTCACAAGATGTGGACAAACGTTGAATCATCTACTCTCGTATCGTCGATGCTGTCCGTACGGACTTACTCATGTATGTCAAATCATCATGGACAATCATCAAGATCACCGATACGAGCGTTTGGAAAAGAAGGATCTATGTGGAGAGACAAGGCTGTCTGAAGCGAGTCTTCATCTACTAACCAGAGGTTAGACGAAGTTTGAGGAAGAGAAGAAGACCTATGTAATGCCCTCTATGTCAACGAAACGTTGTTAACATAAAAACCAAAGGCCCTTTTCAGGGCCACTCATATGCCTCGAAAAGATATTTATTCTCTCTTGCCATAGATGTGTATCTTTATTTGTCTATGTCTATGGCTATGTCTCTATATATGTTTCTATGTGTCCTATTGTCGCTATACATTCCCTACGTTCCATTCCCATTGACCGTAGACAATCCCAATCCATTCTCCCTATACATTCCCTATGTTCAATACCCCATGGTAGAAACCCCCTGTTTTAACATAAAGTCCCATAGACCCTAATGTATTCCCCTTCACTACTTATATTTTAATATGGCAAGCTTCATAGTCTTGACACACAGTGAATGTATCAATGTATATTTCTCTACAAAGGTAGAAATTATCACATATTTGAGATTTGAAAGAGGAAATATAATTGTAAAATACAGTGGTTGATTTTTTTTCAATAATGAGAAAAATATCAGAACAAACAAGACTATGTAACGATGTACACACTTCGACAGATAGAATGCACAAGAGCGTTCTTTTGCAAACGTCCTGAATTATCAGAATCGGTTAAAACTTCCATTATTACTTACTGTGATTTCGAAAGTACGATAGTATGATCAGATTTCCACAGGAGGTAAGGACGTTATCGTGCCAAGGAATGCGGAAGCACATGTGATGAAGGCACATTAAATATCTTTTGTGCAGTCTCTCTGTATAGCAGAAGCACTGGCATGGTGTGTCCACTGCAATCCTGGACGCTTAAAATATACAAACGCATTCCAACAGGCTTTTCTGTATACGTTACGTTGATATTAGCCAATAATTTACAATGGAACATTGTGTATTCATATATTCTTTTGATGCGTATGGTAAACTCGAAAAAGTAGTCAAAAAAGAATTAAAATTGAAAATGCAAATCATTATTCTAACGGAAAAGGAAAAATATTACATGTATTTTAGCTCAACAAATAAATTACTTATATGTGAAAAAGAGAGAAGAAAAAGAAAACGTGACGACGACCTCAGACCGCGTAGGTTACAGTCTCGTTTTCGGCTTGTGAGAAAGCTTGCCAGAAGCTTCACGTCGGTCGGTGGTTATTCCTGTGGTTTTCCTGGATTCTTCGTACACCAGATATGCTGGACGCAATCTATAGCCTATTTTGTGCAGAAACATGGCGTTAAACCCATAACAACAGCAACAACAACAACAACAACCATTAACAGTAGTTATGGGAAATACTATACGGACAATTGGAAAATACATTACGAGACCCTACTTTGTACTATACGGACACGATTTATACAGACAAAATATCACCCTGGGACACTATACGGACAATGGGAATTTGAACAGGAGGGATGGCGTCACGGTACTGGACACTTGCAACAATGTAGCAAGTACCGTGCCGTCATGCCACCTGTTTCATTTCTATACAAAGTTTTATGCATTTGCGTTCGTGTCAGTGGATAGTATAGTATGTTTTATGCATTCACGCTCGTGTCTGTGGATAGTATAGTATGTTTTATGCATTCGCGATAGTTTCCATAGATTGATGAACATCAATCTATCCTACCCAAATTATACAACCGACTAAAAAAATTTTAGGTAAGAGAATAATGTTTTTCGGAGTTAAACATAAATTTCGAGGCATATGAAAGTGGCCCTGAAAAGAGCCTTTGGGTTTTTCTATTTTCTCCAGTTCTTCCACCAGCTTCTTAATTTTCCAATTATTCCTTTCTTCTTATTATTATTTTCTTCTTCTGCTATCCAGTCTGGATGTCCCGTGGCTCTAAATTTTTGCCGTATTTTCATCCAGTTTTTATTCAGTCTGTCAAAGTCCTCTTTCTTTTTTTTGGTTTTCCTTCTCCATTCTCTCTTTTGTCCATATCTCTTTTATTTTCTTCACCTCTTCTCCCATTACCTTTTTCATGATGTCTTCTCCTTTCTTTAAACCGTCTAAGCCTTTTTTGACAGAAGGCCACTCGGTTAAATGGAATATGTCTTCCAAAAAACATCTGACTTCTATAACAATATCAATAACCTGTTTCAAGGTTCCCACTCTCACATATTTAAGTTGGATGAAGCCTCTCAACTATCATCCCCTGTAATTCATAACTGGATACTTTCAGTCTGGTCACCAAGTCCTGGCTGCCTGGGAACCTCCATTCCTTTTCAAGCCTATCCAGTACGTATGATCCATCTATCATCCAGTACCAATACATCCATACATGGTTAAGTACATCCATCTTGATAGGTGTTGACTAGCCAACGTGGGTAGCCAGACTGACGAGCGTTCCGCGTTATATACGTCAAGCAAGTCACTTCACATATTATCTACTATCCACACAAATGAACGCGAACGCATAAAACACACCATATCTACTATCCACACAAACGGACGAGAATGCATAAAACACACACATATATACTATCCACACAAACGAGCGCGAATGCATAAAACATACACACTATACTATCCACACAAACGGACGAGAATTCATAAAACATACATTCTATACTATCCACACAAACGGGAAAAGAAGAAAAAACACACCATACTTACTATCCACACAAACGGACGCGAACGCAAACACACACACACATCAGTAAAGAAGTGAGTGTTTATAGTCACACTACTCTACATTCACACAAATTGGCAAATTGAATAGTCTCTCTTTTCTAGAGATCTGGTTAGCCCTGAGAATGACTGTTTTTTCTTGAACTCCAATTGCACCTGGTTAATGCTGGCACCTCCCAGGGCGGGTACCACACACGCATCGCCGGCTCCAGTCATTTTCTCAGTTAATGCGTGTTCTTGGGAGTACCGAGGCGGCTTGAGTTGCTTCACTATCCCAATCTTCCGTCTCTGGGATAGTGAAGACTTCCCTCCTTCTCCTATACCACAACCGTGGATGATGAAGTTGTCGTGCTGGTAGTGGTTGTGGTGCTGGTTCTCGTGCTGGTACTGGTTCTGGAGGCGTCCTCACCTCAGGTTTCACCTCACACACAGGACTTAGCATGACGTGAGGCAGGATTCCTGGCTTCGTTTCCTTCTTCTCTTCTTTCTTCTTTTATTCCTCCTCTTCCTCAAGTCTGGCACTTTCTGCAATGGCCTCCATGGCTAGCTCATCCAGGAGCCGAAAGCATACTCCAGGTGCATTTGAAGTTCAAGCAATTTAACAATTCTGCTACTCATTTTCAATGTTGATACGTCAACATGGGTAGTCAGACTGACAATCGAGTCGCTTTATATACTTGAAGCACGGTCGTGAAGGAAAACATCCCCTTTAACCAAAACTTACCATAACCAAAAACAAAACATGGAACGCGCGGACCTAAAAGAAACACTAACGGTAACTTTTTTACTTACAAACACAGACATACACTATCGGACAAGACAGAGAAACGAAGTGCTTATTTTTTTAACATGCAAACACACAAATTTGTTTTGGCAATTGAATTAGTATGTCTTTTCGAGAGTATTGGGGTAGCCCTGAAAAGGGCTGTTTTTGTTGACGGGGAGTGATGGCAATCTTTTTACTGCTTAAGATTGCGTCCCCGTCTGGCGGCAGGCTTTCCTACGGTCTGCTTCTGCGGAAAGAGAATGAGAACTCTTTGGTGTCCACACGGCAGTCGACAAAACCTCTGTCTGGTTCTTGCTGTTGCTGCTGCTGCTGCTGTTGTTGCTGTTCTCTCTGCATCTGAAGTCTGTACTTCTCTGTCCATTCTTCTTGTTCTTTTATTGTTTACCTCTCTGAAAACCTCTTCTACTAGGTCTTGGGCTATTGCTAACATCCTGACATTCTCTATCTCTTCAGGTTTTGGTATCAGGTCTAGCCTGAGACGATGTAAATTGACGTAAGCTTCGTGCAGCATAGCTGGTCTGGAAGGCATCTTCATAGGTAGACGAGTCAACCATGGATGGCAAGATTGGAGACTGACCCGCTTTATATGGTTCAAACGCGGACGCGATAGAAAACATCCCTACTAGGATTTTTTTGTTGGGTTGAAACGTTATGATAGCGAAATGTCATGGTGAGGGATAGAGAGAAGTCAAAGAGTATATATTCACAGTCTTTTTTTGAAAACAAACGACAGACACATTTTTCAAAACACAATATTTTTATTCAACAAACAATTAACCAATAACAGTTAATAATAACATCAATAAAAAAATTTTTGATATGGTTGACAACGTTGTGAAATCATGTGAAGTTTCCACTGATGGAAGTCATGAAGCCATTGATGTACACTACGTTTCCTAGCTAAAGACAAAAGATAGCCATAATGGTCACAAAACCATCGATCTACCTTCTCATCGTTTCTAGAAGAGTTACTATCAAAATAAATCACTAAATGTTCTAAAGGATATCCAAGACTGCGTTGATGAAGAAAATACACACAATATTGTCCACACACCATGGAATCTGTGCCTTGTAATTTCACATCATTGTATCGTGTCGTCTGGGCATTTCTTCTCATAAAGTCAATGATATCGTCTTCCAAAGGGGGTAATCCATACAAATCAAAATATTCCACACAATCCTCTTGAGGAAAGTAGACGGCAACCCAGTGAGTTCCTGGGAGATGACTGTCGTCCGTGTTTGATGACATAAGCTTGATGGTCTTGAGGTTTGCAATGAGGTAGTTTATCTTTAACGCACACGACAGGATTCCAAGAAGCAGTATACGAACTGTTGTTCAAAAGGTAATAAAGTTCCCAGGTATAAATTTTTTTGTTTTGTTGGGTTTTTTTTCATAGGTAATGATAAGTCATCAGTTCAATTCTGACTTTTTGTTTGAAACGCTCTGTCAAGTAACCGTTTCTTCGCCTTGTCTCCCAACTCTGGGCTGACAGAGCTTCGATGCGATAGATCTCCAGAGTAGTCAATGGAGGACAGGAATGATCACGCAAGCCTTTATAGCACTCATGCAACACTGCTTCTTCCGAAATGAGACTCCAAGCTTCGTCCAGATACTCGTCCAGTTTTTCTTCTTGACTCATCATCAAACATTTATCGTGTTGAATTTGACTGGGATGATCGTTTTGACATCCATAACAATCTCTCTTTGTCAATTCCGTAATTTTATCGGCCAGATGTTTAGCAAAACACGACACTAAATGTTGTTCTTGTTCTGGCCATCTGGACTTGACTACTACCTCGTCTTCTTTGTCTTGGTCATGGGTTTCTGTTTTCACGCTATCCTCCCATTCCATTTCCAAAGATTCTCTACCGTTCAATGAGGGATAGGAGTCTTCCATTGTTTCTAATAGTCTAGAATGACTTCTCTCAAACTGTTGATTTCGATGGTATTGTCGAATTTGGCATACAGGATGACGTTGACCATCTCGGTGAGAGCTTCTGCAAACTGAAGTTCCACACGCAGTTGACCATATTTTATAGGGTGAAAATGTCCCTCGTCGCTGCCTTGGTCTGGAGTGAAATCAAAGGCCCACAAATTTTAACCTCCTACATAATCTTCGTACGAAATACCGTGACTGGTGTTGGTTCCTACTTGTCCGGTAGCTTCGTACAGGGACAAGTACGATCTCAAGTAATTTTTCTGGGTAAAGTTAGGTTCGAAGGATCTGGTACACAAGGTCTTGCCATCGCGACTCACTTCGATCTTGGACACTCTGTAGTACTTAAACTGGAAAGGATTTTAATCGTGGGCTCCGTTGAGGGCTGCATTACTGACGATGCCAACGATTAAACGTTTGGGTAACTGTCCTTGGAACAGATGATCTTCGATCTTGGATCGGAGTCCAGCAGCAATGGTGAACGTTTTCACTTCTACACGTCGTATCGGATACATGGCGGTCGATCTGCTCAATGTTTGACTGATGTCGTTTCCCGATTTAGGTAACACTTCTACGCGACGCACGTAGAGTCTGGCTTCTCGAATGATGGTTTTGTACTCGTTGGCATGAGCCATCAAATGAAAAGCGACACTGCTTCGATTGAGTCTCAGGCGAATATCCACTCCGTTGAGCAAATACTTGTCTTGCAACCACATGTCCAAATGCAAGTGATCCATCAGTTCTAAACTACGACCTTGCAGGATTTTTCTTCGACGGTTGTTAAAACCCACATTGTGAGGATTGTCATCTGACTGTCAGGGCTGTGTCGTTAAACGTGTCTTCACCTGCGGTGTCAGGTTTCCATACCACACAAGCATCCAGATGAGTGTTCTTGGCCTCTTTTCCGTACGTCAAGAAATTTTCTAGGTACACTCGGTAAGGATAAGTATCCATACTGCTGCTAACCAGTTTGTTATTCAAGTACAAATCCACTTCGCTGAACAAGGAATGCATGAAATTGTTGACGGGAGCTACTCTAGCATTGGCTCCCGGATTGGTGTTGTTGGTTTTGATCACTTTGAGTTTTAGGTACAAGTAACTGCTATTCAGATCGATGTAATCTTCGGGTTGTCCTTTGATTTCAAACTCGATGGGAGCTGAATCCGTCAAAGAGGAGACGGGATGAAGTTCGACCCATTGGGATTCTTGCATCGTCATCATGGTGGGTGGCATGGCAAACAGATCCAGTTCCGTCTTGGAACAAGCATAAGACTCTCGGTGCATTATTTTCTTTGTTTTTAATAATCGAAAACGTCTAACTCTCGAACAGTTTTTCTATTCTTAGTCTTTCTAGCTCTAGGGGCGTGAAGTCCTCTGAAGGGGTGTTTTCGTCGTCTTTTTCTGCCTTGTCCTTACTGTGGCGTCAGGGAAGCAGGAATGTCTGACTTGGCATCACCCAGGGCATTTATAGGAGTTTCTCGCCGGCCCAAAATGTCTTTACCCGTTTGAAGCAAGACATTTTTGCCTGCTCTCAAGAAAGCTCCTTTTTGGTTTTGTTTGTCAATGATGACATTTTGGAGAAATTCTTTTGCCGTGCGTCAATGCGGTATCTTTACAAGGCGTGCAATCCCCGTGTCACCATCGGTTTCAAAACAAGAGCCACCGAATGATAGGCTGATTTTAGCATATCTCTTAAACCATGTCCTCGTTGGCGAGCGACTCCTTGGTACACAGGATACATGACTTACAAAAGGTTAGAGTAATCGTTTTCGAAAATGGAGTTTCTCTGTGACTTTCCCTTTGGTGAATGAAATATTTTGTCCCAGATCTCCTTTTATAGTAATGTTGACAGTGTCAAAATACGACTTACTGACGGGTAAATAGTGAGGATGTACAAATTCTCGGTGAATATGATAGGTGTTTCCACCTTCCTCGTCAGCAGCCGTGGCAGAATCCACTTTGAAAGGAATGACACGCAGTAATGGTACGGAGGCGTGTCCCACCACGTTGTACTCCACCACATCGGAGTACACAAACATCAAATTCAGTCCTTGGTTCATTTCTACAGGGAATCGAAAATATTTCGCAAAATCCAAGTTACCGGTCACGGCTGGTATTTCGCTTCTGATCTTGATCATCTTGGGGTCTCCACCTAAAATGTCATACAATTCAGGACAAAATGTAATGGCCAATACTTTGTCCTCAGAAAATTTCATCAGTAGGCGACGAGCTATTTTGTGGTACTTAATCGTGACACTTCTTCTGGCTTTCTCCAAGCCTTTACCAAACATGAAATTGAACTTGTCAGCAATGGCGTTCATCAAATGTTGACCACTAAAATAATAGCCCGCAGAAATTTTCAACAGATGAGTGGAGCGATTAGTTTTGGGGTCTTGTGATTTCATAAAGTCAGCTATCGTGGCGCGTTCATCCATGGCTTGCTGCACTTGCGGGTCATGAACTTCCACCGTAAAAGTGTTTTGATTTTCGACGATGTTTTTGATTTGTGTAGGGTGAATCATTTCCAACAAAGCCACTTCACAATGGGCTTCATGATCCAGCTGGATGGCTTGAGGTAATCTGGCCGAGAAACAGCACAAAGTGTTATTGGGAAACACCTCCATGGAACTGTCACTGGGTAATGTTAAATAAAATTGGTTATTCATAATTCCACAGTTCTAGTGTCCGAGGGATCACTGGAGGTTAGAGGAGTGGCTAAAAGAGGATGGTTAAGGTGACTGTTGGAAGGGGGGCTGACTTTGGACGCAAGGTTCCCGTTGTTGTTCCCGTTAGAAGAGTATTTCAGGGACGGATTGGGAAGAAGGTAACCGATGCAACTGCTGAGTAAAATGGTCCACAATTGTTTGTCCCCTTGTTGCAAACTCAAATTGGCAATGGCAGCACCGATGACACAATACACCACAAAGATTTGGCAGAAAAAGACGATTTGCGTTTTAGGCACATGTTCTCCACACCACACCCACAAGGGTTGCTTTTGTAGATCTTGCAGAGAAGAACTGGGGTAAGGAGTGGTCACTGCAGTAGCTGAGGCTGTGTTGAAGAGCATGATGATCACTTCTTTTTATAGTCGATGGATGTGAGAAGCGTCGATCCAAGAGTCAAAACACGGCGGATATCCTTTCCAATGTACTTTGACTTCTTTGACACGCCGTTTTCCCACTTTACGAGTTCGTCGATCGAGAATGCTTTCTATCTTGTACACGTCGTCTCTTTTTTGGTCACACGTTGTAACTCGGGCAAGTAAAACGTTCCTTTTAACACTTCACCGTTCATGTCTTCCAATTTATAGACAGGAGGATAACTGCCACGCACTCGTTCAGTGACACGAAACAATTCGGTGGTCCAGTTGGGTAAGTAACCTTTGTCGAAAGTGCATTTGGTTTTGCCAATGCACACCCAATCTCCTGATGCCAACACTCCACCTTTCTTGGGGACAGTCACCGTTGGGGATGTACCAAACAGACGCTCGAAGACGGTCACATCGTTGTCAGGAGTCACTTCTTGGGGGGCACGCCCAATGCTCCGATGGTAAGATTGGTTGTACGATTAGACGAGGTGTGGCAAGACGTCGATATACTTGAGAGTGTGTTGATGCGTAAAATATTTCCACACTCGTTCTTTCAAGGTGCGTTGCAAACGTTCCACGATGCTGGCTTTGGTTTCGGGATTCTCGGTGGTGAAAAAATGAATGTCACGTTTCTTCAATTCTTTTTGGAAAGCTTGGTTCAGAAATTCAGAGCCTTTGTCGGTTTGCCATCGAAGAGGGTGACGACCGCTTTGTTTCAACACCAGTTTGAGTGCTTGCACTAACTCAGTGCTCGATTTGGAAGTCAATGGCACGACCCAAGCAAATTTGGAAAAGACGTCGATGACACAAAACAAATATTTGAGGCCGCGATTGTAGGTGGCTAAATGAGAGACATCGGCTAAATCAACTTGCCATTGATGATCGATGCCCTCCACTAGGGTGCGACTTCAGGGAAATTTTCGTCGAATGGGTTTGAGTAAGGTGTACGTGGCTTGTTCTTGTAACCATCGTTGCACATGAGGTAAACATATACTTTTCAGACGAGTTTTGGCAGCACGATACAATTTCTGAACTCCTCCGTAACCTGCGGGATGAACTGGATCGTAGTAAATGCTGGCTAACACCTTCTCCATTTTTTTTAATAAGTGATCCACTCTTCACTGATGCTACTCTGAATGGGTCGAGGGGGTGGTTTAGAAACGGCTTTACGTGTCTGATGTGCCACGGGTGTAGACGTTGAAGGTAGTGGTGGTGGTGGTGGTGGTAATGGGATGGCTTTGGTCTTCTTTTCTTTTTTCACTTCTGGTTTCCATTCTTTCTTTTTCACTTCTGTCGAAGGAGGAGTGGACATCATCTTTTTAACCCAAGCATTAAGTTCTTCTCGTTGGAGTGTAGCGGAAGGGGTCAACAAGGACGCTGCAATCTTACTAGGGATGGGAGCTGCTGACGGTGTTTGAAAGACTTCTTGTGCCTCTTCTTCCTCAGGCATCCGTGGGGTTATGTCTGTGTTGACCGCTGGGGGTGGTGGTGATGGACTTTTCATCAGAGTCTTAAAATCTTTCAGAGTGAGCTGTTTCGTCTAAAGCTTTCTGGTGAAAGAGTTGCAGTCGTTGCAAGAATTGACCGTACCGTTGAGATTTTTCCGTTTCTGACAAATCGCTGCGATCCATCAATGATTGCAATTGGTGTTGTAACTGTGACATTTTGGTCAAATGAGGACTGGGAGGTAAATGCGGGGTTCGTTGTTTTTGCCAGCAATGGTATTCCATCCATCGTTTGTAAGGTACTAAAGCGAGTTTTCATCCTTCCATCGGATTTCAAGGATCACGTCTGAGATCTTTTGACTCCAAAGGTCCTTTTTATGTTCTTGGACATTTCTATCTTCATCCTCCCAAGATGTTTCCCAATGCTATTTTCAGCGAAGGTCCTCCTATTGTTCCCATTACTCCTCTCAGCAACATGGGCAAAAAGGGTAAAATTCCTCCGCGTTGCACCAACATCTTTTTCTTTTGACGAATGGGGATTTTATTTTGGACCATTTGGCGAAGAACGTGTCGATGTTTGGCTAAGCATTCTTTCTGGTGTTTAGACAAAAGTATTGTGCCTTTTAATTTATTCAGACAACATTCGTACACGGTATTGATGACGTCTTTGGAGGTAGTTTGAATGAGTTTTTTTTTCGCATGGGTGGAGGAGCTTTGGACAGGACGGACAACATGTCCCAATGTTTGGCTAAACGAGGTGGCAGTCCTTTCCTTTTCTTTCCTTTGCGGGTAGAAGAGGAATGTCTTTTTTGGGGTGACATCTGTTTGGCTAAGCGCTTTTTAGGATGCCGTGACTTTCTTTTTCGTTTTCCTTTTCCTTTTTGGATCGAAGAAGGAACACGATGGTAACGGTGTGCACTTCTTGGAGGGGACATCTTTGGGCGTTCAGCAGCACAAAAACACTGATCCGTATTGTTTGCCTCAGGTCTTTTTTATACTGGAATGCGTCGCCACTGATTGTCTTTACGTCGTATCAGCTTGATGACAAGCAACACACGTCATGGAGGAGTTCGCAACGGACTAAATCGGGACAGTTCTTGCTTGGACAAATCCAGTAAACTCTGTAACACACCCGTTCTCTCTTGGACTTTGATTTTGGGGGCAAGTACTCTGTGAGCAGCGGCCACTGCCGCTAAAGAGGAAGAGAGTGTCACCGCTGGAGGAGAAGCTTTTGGACACGCTCTCTTGCGGGTAGAAGCTATTTTGTGTGGACTTTTCTTTTTCTTTTTCTGAGGCTGTGACCTGGTCTTGACACTGTTGTTCTTTTTCTTTTTCTTCTGGGGACGTTGGGCGTAGCTTTTTTCTTGGGGATTATTTTGGGAGCATTAGGATCCCATTTTAAGAGGGAACGAATGATGACACCTCCTAGAGAACCGCTACCTCCAGGTTTCAAAGTGATTTGCTTTTTGGTTTGAGTGTCAATGCAAGGATCGGCTAGCTGCATCAAGGTGACTTTGTTTCTCTCATAAAAAACGTTTGGTTTGATGTGGAATCTGAATGATGCCTTGCAGTAATTGACGTGCTGTCACCGTAAACCATCGTAAGACTTCTTTGAGACTAGCTTCTAAGACATGAGCACGTATTTGTGGATTTTTTTTGCGACTGATACCGTACAAGGCACGAATCAATTTGATGGGAAGATGAGACTGAAGGGACGTCATGTCGATGATGTGTGAGACAGACCCCAAGTGACCGAGGTTTTCATAGACTTTTTTTGGTGATTGTGATTGTGGTTAAGTCGATGAAGGGGACGTGTACACGACAGGCCCTTCGTCTTGGCACCAGTGGTGAAACAGATGGGTACGAAATCGCAAATAATCGGGAGTGGTGGGCTTTAAATCCACGAGTAAATAAGTGTGTTGGATTTGAGTGGCATCGTCGTACGCATGAGTCAGCCAAGGCGTTCCTAACTGTTTGGCTATGACTTGTACTTGCGATTTATCTCTAGGGCTTTTAAACAACACGATGTAATGAGCATTGAGACTGAAGGTGCGATGGGCTTTACTTTGTTGAAACAAATTTTGGGTGATGTAAATGACACTGGCTTTACTATGATGCCCTTTGCGCATAAACCAGAGTTTAATTTCTTCTTAGTCTTCTCCTAATATGTCGTCAAAAATAACCAAATGAGTTTGACTAGGGTCAGACACGATCCCGTCATCTTCGCCAGGAATATCTTCCACAAAGACGATGGAATCGACTTGAGTTTCTCGCAGAAGGCTGTACGCCGATTGCCACTCTTTGTAACACCACATGATTCGTTGAGGTGGATGATCGATCAAATGATGTTTATGTTCGATCAAACGTTTGACAAATTCGGTTTTGCCGGAACC